>JAWRVF010001778.1:0-43553 GCA_036785485.1 Physcomitrellopsis africana | reverse complement strand
ATAATTGAAGATCCAGCTTGTCAAATAAGCTCAAAATTTGGGAAAACATATCTCATACCTTTGATCTTTGTCATATGAATTTTGAGGCGTGATTTCATTGTTGATCATTAGATAACACCAAATCCTTGGCAGATACTTTTAGAAGTCAAATCTCAACCTGAAACCTGAAAATTCATAATTAAAGATTGAGCTGTTTAAATATGCTTTAAATTTGGGAAATCATATCTCATAGCTTTGATGATTGCCACATGAATTTTAAACTGTGAATTCATTGTTGATCATTAGATAACATCAAATCTTTGGCAGATAGGTATAGAAGTCAAATCTCAACTCGAAACTTGAAAATTCATAATTGAAGATCCAGCTGATCAATTAAGCTCAAAATTTGAAAAAAACATATCTCATACCTTTGATCTTTGTCACATGAATTTTGAGCCGTGATTTCATTGTTGATCATTAGATAACACCAAATCCTTGGCAGATACTTTTGGAAGTCAAATCTCAACCTAAAACTTGAAAATTCATAATTGAAGATCCAGCTGTTCAAATAAGCTCAAAATTTGGAATAACATATCTCATACCTTTGATCTTTGTCACATGAACTTTGAGCCGTGATTTCATTGTTGATTATTAGATAACACCAAATCCTTGGCAGTTATTTTAAGAAGTCAAATCACAATCCGAAACTTGAAAGTTCATAATTGAAGATCCAGCTGTTGAAATTAGCTCAAAATTTGGAATAACAAATCTCATACCTTTGATGTTTGTCACATGAATTTTGAGCCGTGATTTCATTGTCGATCATTAGATTACACCAAATCCTTGACAGATACGTTTAGAAGTCAAATCTCAACCGGAAACTTGAAAATTCATAATTGAAGATCCAGCTGTTCAAATAAGCTCAAAACTTGAGAAAAATATATCTCATACCTTTGATCTTTGTCACATGAATTTTGAGCTGTGATTTCATTGTCGATCATTAGATAACACCAAATCCTTCGTAGATACGTTTAGAAGTCAAATCTCAACCGGAAACTGGAAAATTCATAATTTAAGATCTTAACATTGAATAAGCTCAAAATTTGGGAAAACATATATCATACTGATCTTGTCAAAAAAATTTTGAGCCGTGAAACATCATTGCTCATCATTAGATAACACCAAATCCTTAGCGATTTACTTTTAGAAGTCAAATCCTGACGAAACTTGAAAATTCATAATTGAAAGTCCAGCTCATCAAATAAGCTCAAAATTTGAGAAAAACATATCTTATACACTTTGATCTTTACCACATGAATTTTGAGCCGTCATTGTTGATTATTAGATAACACCAAATCCTTGGCAGTTATTTTAAGAAGTCAAATCACAATCCGAAACTTGAAAGTTCATAATTGAAGATCCAGCTGTTGAAATTAGCTCAAAATTTGGAATAACAAATCTCATACCTTTGATGTTTGTCACATGAATTTTGAGCCGTGATTTCATTAATCGATCGTTAGATTACGCAAATCCTTGGCAGATCCGTTTTAGAGTCGAATCTCAACCCGGAAACTTGAAGAACTAACAATTGAAGATCAATTGTAAATAAACTCGAAAACTTGAAATATACCTTTGAGTCTTTGTCCTGAATTTTGAGCCATTGATTTCATTGTGATCATTAGAATTCTTTAAAATCTGCCGTGAATACGTTTAGAAGTCAAATCTCAATACGAAACTTGAAAATTCTTGAAGATCGGTGATCAGAATTAAACAATTTGAAAAACATATACCTTTGATCTTTGTCACATGAATTTTGAGCCATGATTTCATTGTTGATCATTAGATACCACAAATCCTTGGAAGATACTTTTAGAAGTCAAATCTCAACCTAAAACTTGAAAATTCATAATTGAAGATCCAGCTGTTCAAATAAGCTCAAAATTTGGAAAAACATATCTCATACCTTTGATCTTTGTCACATGATTTTTGAGCCGTGATTTCATTGTTGATCATTAGATAACACCAAATCCTTGGCAGATACTTTTAAAAGTCAAATCTCAACCTAAAACTTGAAAATTCATAATTGAAGATCCAGCTGTTCAAATAAGCTCAAAATTTGGAAAAACATATCTCATACCTTTGTTGTTTGTCACATGAATTTTGAGCCGTGATTTCATTGTTGATTATTAGATAACACCAAATCCTTGGCAGTTACTTTTAGAAGTCAAATCTCAATCCGAAACTTAAAAATTCATAAGTGAAGATCCAGCTGTTCAAATAAACTTAAAATTTGGAAAAACAAATCTCATACCTTTAATCTTTGTCACATGAATTTTGATCCGTGATTTCATTGTTCATCATTTGATAACACCAAATCCTTGGCAGATACTTTTAGAAGTCAAATCTCAACCCGAAACTTGAAAATTCATAAGTGAAGATCCAGCTATTGAAATAAGCTCAAAATTTGGAAAAACTTATCACATACCTTTGATCTTTGTCACATAAATTTTGAGCTGTGAATTCATAGTAGATCATTAGATAACACCAAATCCTTGGCAGATACGTTTAGAAGTGAAATCTCAATCTGAAACCTGAAAATTCATAATTGAAGATCCAGCTGTTCAAATAAGCTCAAAATTAGGGAAAACATATCACATACCTTTGATCTTTGTCACATAAATTTTGAAAAGTGAAATCATTGCTCATCATTAGATAACACCAAATCCTTGGCAGATACTTTTAGAAGTCAAATCTCAACCCAAAACTTGAAAATTCATAATTGAAGATCCAGCTGTTTAAATAAGCTCAAAAGTTGAGAAAAACATATCTCATACCTTTGATTTTTGTCACATGAATTTTGAGCCGTGATTTCATTGTTGATTATTAGATAACACCAAATCCTTGGCAGTTACTTTTAGAAGTCAAATCACAACCCGAAACTTGAAAATTCATAATTGAAGATCTAGCTGTTCAAATAAGCTCAAAATTTAAGAAAAACATATTTCATACCTTTGATCTTTGTCACATGAATTTTGAGCCGTGAATTCATTGTTGATCATTAGATATCACCAACTCCTTGGCAAATACCTTTAGAAGTCAAATCTCAATCCGAAACTTGAAAATTCATAATTGAAGATCCCGCTGTTCAAATAAGCTCAAAATTTGAGAAAAACATATCTCATACCTTTGATCTTTGTCACATAAAATTTGGACCGTGATTTCAATGTTGATCATTAGACTACACCAAATCCTTGGCAGATACGTTTAGAAGTCAAATCTCAACCCGAAACTTGAAAATTCATAATTGAAGATCCAGCTGATCAAATAAGCTCAAAATTTGAGAAAAACATATCTCATACCTTTGATCTTTACCACATGAATTTTGAGCCGTGATTTCATTGCTAATTATTAGATAACACCAAATCCTTGGCAGTTACTTTTAGAAGTCTAATCACAACCCGAAACTTGAAAATTCATAATTGAAGATCTAGCTGTTCAAATAAGCTCAAAATTTAAGAAAAACATATTTCATACCTTTGATCTTTGTCACATGAATTTTGAGCCGTGAATTCATTGTTGATCATTAGATAATTCCAAATCCTTGGCAGATATTTTTAGAAGTCAAATCTCAACCCGAAACTTGAAAATTCATAATTTTAGATCCAGTTGTTCAAATAAGCTCAAAATTTGAGAAAAACATATCTCATACCTTTGATCTTTGTCACATGACTTTTGAGCCGTGATTTCATTGTTGATCATTAGATAACACCAAATCCTTAGCAGATACTTTAAGAAGTCATATCTCAATCTGAAACTTGAAAATTCATAATTGAAGATCCAGTTGTTCAAATAAGCTCAAAATTTGAGAAAAACATATCTCATATATTTGATCTTTGTCACATGAATTTTGAGCCCTAAATTCATTGTTGATCATTAGATAACACCAAATCCTTGGCAGTTACTTTTAGAAGTCAAATCACAATCCGAAACTTGAAAATTCATAATTGAAGATCTAGCTGTTCAAATAAGCTCAAAATTTGAGAAAAACATATCTCATACCTTTGATCTTTGTAAAATGAATTTTGAGCCGTGATTTCATTGTTGATCATTAGATTACACCAAATCCTTGGCAGATACTTTTAGAAGTCAAATCTCAATCTGAAACTTGAAAATTCATAATTGAAGATCCAGCTGTTCAATTAAGCTCAAAATTTGAGAAAACATATCTCATACCTTTGATCTTTGTAAATCGAATTTTGAGCTATGAAATCATTGTTGATCATTAGATAACACCAAATCCTTGGCAGATACTTTTAGAAGTCAAATCTCATTCGGAAACTTGAAAATTCATAATTGAAGATCCAGCTATTCAAATAAGCTCAAAATTTAAAAAAAACATATCTCATACCTTTGATCTTTGTCACATAAATTTTAAGCTGTGAATTCATTGTTGATCATTAAATAACACCAAATCCTTAGCAGATACTTATAGAAGTCAAATCTCAATTCGAAACTTAAAAATTCATAAATAAAGATCCAGCTGTTCAAATAAGCTCAAAATTTGGGAAAACATATCTCATACCTTTGATCTTTGTCACATGAATTTTAAACCGTGAATTCATTGTTGATCATTAGATAATACCAAATCCTTAGCAGATACTTTTAGAAGTCAAGTCTCAATCCGAAACTTGAAAATTCATACTTGAAGATCCAGCTGTTCAAATAAGCTCAAAATTTGGAAAAATATATCTCATACCTTTAATCTTTGTCACATGAGTTTTAAGCTGTGAATTCATTGTTGATCATTAGATAACACCAAATCCTTGGCAAATACTTTAAGAAGTCGTATCTCGATCCGAAACTTGAAAATTCATAATTGAAGATCCAGCTGTTCAATTAAGCTCAAAATTTGGGAAAACATATCTCATACCTTTGATCTTTGTCACATGAGTTTTAAGCCATGAATTCATTGTTGATCATTAGATAACACCAAATCCTTAGAAGATACTTTAAGAAGTCATATCTCAATCCGAAACTTGAAAATTCATACTTGAAGATCCAGCTGTTCAAATAAGCTCAAAATTTAAAAAAAACATATCTCATACCTTTGATCTTTGTCACATGAATTTTAAGCCGTGAACTCATTGTTGATCATTAGATAACACCAAATCCTTAGAAGATACTTTAAGAAGTCATATCTCAATCCGAAACTTGAAAATTCATACTTGAAGATCTAGCTATTCAAATAAGCTCAAAATTTGGGAAAACATATCTCATACCTTTGATCTTTGTCACATGAGTTTTAAGCCGTGAATTCATTGTTGATCATTAGATAACACCAAATCCTTAGCAGATACTTTTAGAAGTCAAGTCTCAATCCGAAACTTGAAAATTCATACTTGAACATCCAGCTGTTCAAATAAGCTCAAAACTTAAAAAAACATATCTCATACCTTTGATCTTTGTCACATAAATGTTAAGCTGTGAATTCATTGTGCATCATTAAATAACACCAAATCCTTAGCAGATACTTATAGAAGTCAAATCTCAATCCGAAACTTGAAAATTCATAATTGAAGATCCAGCCGTTTAAATAAGCTCAAAATATGGGAAAACATATTTCATACGTTTGACCTTTGTCATATAACTTTTGAGACGTGAAATTATTGTTGATCATTAGATAACACCAAATCCTTGGCAGATACGTTTAGAAGTCAAATCTCAACTCGAAACTTGAAAATTCATAATTGAAGATCCAGCTGTTCAAATAAGCTCAAAATTTGAGAAAAACATATCTCATACCTTTGATCTTTGTCACATAAATTTTGAGCCGTGAAATCATTGCTCATCATTAGATAACACCAAATCCTTGGCAGATACTTTTAGAAGTCATATCTCAATCTGAAACTTGAAAATTCATAATTGAAGATCCAGCTGTTCAAATAAGCTCAAAATTTGGGAAAACGTATCTCATACTTTTGATCTCTGTCACATGAATTTTGAGCCGTGATTTCATTGTCGATCATTAGATAACACCAAATCCTTGGCATATACTTTTAAAAGTCAAATCTCAACCTGAAACTTGAAAATTCATAATTGAAGATCCACCTGTTCAAATAAGCTCAAAATTTGGGAAAACATAACTCATACCTTTGGTCCTGATCACATAAATTTTGAGCTATGTATTCATTGCCGATCATTAGATATCACCAAATCCTTTGCAAATACTTTTAAAAGTCAAAACCGTAGACACTTGAGAACAAATTTGCCATTACTCCCTAATCAAAGTCTCAATTGATATGAGATTTTAGACATAGATTCTTTATAGTATAAGTAATATGTACACAAAAAATGAGCTTCAAATTCTTCTTGAAACTCAAGTTCTAGCTTAAAGCAAATCCTTCTATTTATCTAACTTCTTCTAAACCCCAATTTATTTTGTTGGGTTTAACTAGCCATATCTCATTCATTTTGAACTCATTTCTATCAATTCTTGGACATAAAATGTATAGCTTGAAGTCTAGTTTCTAACTCAACTTCCCAATTGGTTGCTAGTATCTTAAAACTTCTAATATACCCTGAAAAGTGACTATAGGTGTCATATTAGTAGTCTAAGTTCAAACAAGCATATCTCTCTCATCTAAGCTCCGAATCCTATGTTTCTACCACCTAAACTCATGCCAAGAAGAAGCTCTCTCTGAATATCTCTTTGCATTTGCCAAAAAATCCCTTCCTCTTCTCCTCCGAGCTCGTTAAAGAAGTCGTAGCTAAGGACTTCAAAGTCCAAGTCAACAATTAATAGTTTAAAGTTATAAAAACCCCAAATCTAATCCTCCAAGTCAGCACTATTAATGGTAGCCAACTATTGACATCCAAATCTACTATTTATCTTTGGTAAATCCTTAATTCAATCTCAAAGTCAAAACTCCTTATATTTACAAATATAACCCTGAATCTATTAAAATCTAAGATTGGAAAAGAGATAAAAAAAAAAAAGTTTCAAGGCTAGATCAAAGTTAAAGTTAAGATTAAAGATAAGGTAAAAATTTAACCAAAAAAAAAGAAAGAAAGTGAGAAATTTTTCCTAAACTATATAAAAACTTAGATTGGTAAGAAGAAAGAAAGAACTTAATAAAATTTTGAAAAAAAGATAGTTAAGTTAGGTTTCTATATATGGATGTATTTACTTCACGACAACGTTGTTATGATAAAAGTCTGCTTTGGATAGACGCAAGGTCCCTCTTTACAATCAAATTGGATCCAATATGCACAAACTTTCTTAAATTTCTCTTTTATAGTCACAAAACCATGTGTGTAATAAATCAATCAACCAAAAGCTTGAAAATTTATAAATCAAAATCCAGCTATTTAAATAAGTTCAAACTTTGGAATCATAAAATTCACTTTTTTAGTTATCTTTACAAAAAATTTCAACTGTGAATTCGTTATCGATCACCAGATATCATCAAAATATTAGCAAGTAATTTTATAAGTAAAAACCAAACCAAAAACTTGAAAATTCATAATTTGAGATCCAGTTATTCAAATAAGCTCAAAATTTGGGAAAACATAACTCATACCTTTCACCTTTGTGACATAAATTTTGAGCTATGAATTCATTGCCAATCGTTAGATATCACCAAATCCTTGGCAGATACTTTTGAAAGTTAAATCCAAACTAAAAACTTGGAAATTTATAATTTGAGATCTAGTTATTCAAATAAGCTCAAAATTTGGAAAAACATAATTCATATCTTTTTTCTTTTTCACATAAATTTTTAGCTATGAATTCATTGCCTATCATTAGATATCACCAAATCCTTGGTAGATACTTTTGAAAGTCAAATCCCAATTAGAAACTTGAAAATTCATAATTTGAGATCCAACTATTCATTTAAGCTCAAAATTTGGGAAAACATAATTCACAACTTTGATCTTTGTCATGTAATTTTTTAGCCATGAATTCATTACCAATCGTTAGATATCACCAAATCCTTATCAGGTACTTTTAAAAGTCAAAACCCTAGATACCTGAGAACAAAATTTGCCATTACTCCCTAAGTTAAGTTTCAATTGATATGAGATTTTAGACATAGACTTTCTATAGTATAAGTGATATGTGTACAAAAAATGAGCTTCAAATTCATCTTGAAACTCAAGTTCTAGCTTAAACCAAACCCTTCTAATTATCTAACTTCTTCAAAATCCTAGTTTATTCTGCTGGTTTTAACTAGCCATATCTCACTCATTCTAGACTTATTTGTATCAATTCTTGGATGTAAAACATATAACTTGAAGTCTAGTTTCTAATTCAATTACTTGATTTCTTGCTAGTATCTTAATTCTCCTAATATATCTAGAATAGTGATAGTAGATGTCATATTAATAGTCTAAGTTCAAACAAGCATATCTCTCTCATCTAAGCTACAAATCATGTGTTTCTACCACCTAAATTTATGGCAAGAAGAAGTTCTCTTTGAATACCTCCCTGGATTTGCCAAAAAACCCCGTCTTCTTCTCTTCCAAGGTCATCAAAGAAGTTGTAGCCAAGGTCTTCAAAGTCCAATTCAACAACTAATAGTTTAAAGTTATATAAACATCAAATCTAATCCTCCAAGTCAGCACTATTAATGGCAACCAACTATTGACATCCAAATCTCTATTTATCTTTAATAAAATCCTAAATTTAATCTAAAAGTCAAAACTCTTTATATCTACAAATATAACCCCGAATCTACTAAAACCTAAGATTGGAAAAAAGATAAAAGAAGTAAAAGAAGTTTCAAGGCTAAATCAAAGTTAAAGTTAAGATTAAAGATAAAATAAAGATTGAGCCAAAGAAAAAGAAAGAAAGTAAGAAAATTTTCCCAAAATTATATAAAAACCTAGATTGGTAAGAAGAAAGAAAGAACTTAATAAAATTTTAAAGAAAAGAAAGTTAAGCAAGGTTTCTATATATGAATATATTTATTTCATGACAATGTGATCCAATATTGGATAATTTGGAAGTATTTTTAGCAAAATTTTGATCTATGTATGAAAAACATGATGCAATTTGTGTCACAACTAACAAAATCCACATCTTGCGATAAGGCAATTGATTAGTAATATCATATGCTTCACAATTCCAACAACTAGGAATTGATATCAAGTAGGATGATGCTACACTTATTAGCTAATTTTTCTATACATTACAATATGAGGTAAAAAAATTGATGCTCAATTTATCTGATCTTTAAACATTGAGTTAAATAATTGATTTTGGTTTGAAATGTGACAATTAGCTTTTTGAATTTTAATTTGAGAGTCACATAAGTGAGCTCCAATATCACTATAATATAATGGCAATATTAATACCTTCTCAATATATACATTTAAAAATAAAAAACATGCAAATTAATGTGGTACATTTTAATAGTCTTACTGAACAAGAAAAGTCTCATTGTCATAAAAAAAGATTGTTTTTATATTGTGGAGAACCTAAGTATACTGTCGAGCATTGTTCAAAGAAATAACGTAGCTACAAAATAAAAAGTATGGTTGTCAAAGAAAATAATATGTTAGAAAATTAGTTTGTCCAACTACAATAGGGACCGTGTACCTGAAATCTTATACAACTCCTTATAAAGTTTCTATCTTCTTCTCAGAATCCTCTCCTTGTTTTATAATAGATGTCTATTTGAGATCTAAAAATCATAAAGCCTCTACCTTATTAGATTCAGGAGTCTCAATATGTTTTTTACATAAAGAATTTGTTAAAAGTCGTGGAATACAATCAATACAAAAAATTAAACCAGTATATGTAGAAATCATAGATGGTCATCCGTTATCGTCCAAAAATATTATTCATAAAATCCTTCCTATAAATGTAACAATAGATGGTCATAATAGTTGTATAATCTTTAATATAATTAAATCTCTTTCTAATGTAGTCATTTTAGATTTATCATGGCTAGAAAAGTATAATCCTTGAATAGATTAGATTTCTCATAGACTTGATTTTTCTCAAAGTATTAATAAGAGTCTCGTAAATCAAATAACAAGCCATAAGTCTAATATAATAAAACTTGTACTTATAGGTACAAAAGCTTTTATAAATGAAGCAAAAGAAGAATCATCTTTTGCTATTTATACTATATCCATTTTTGATAATGGAAAGACTTTAAGTAGTATTCCAAGCCAATATCAAGATTATCAAGACATTTTTGACAAGAAAAATATAAATTCTCTTCTAAAGTATTATCCATACGATTGTTCAATTGATTTCAAAGAAGGAACTTAGTCTCTATTTGGACCAATCTATAATTTATCACAAAATAAATTGGCTGAACTCAAGAAATACATTAATGAGAACTTGGCCAAGAATTTCATACGCCATTCAAAATTCGTAGCAAGAACTCCCATCTTGTTTGTAAAGAAAAAAAAAAAAAAAAAAAAAAAAAAAAAGATCACTATAGATGTGTGTAGATTATTGAAGGTTCAATAAGATTACTATCAAGAATAGATATTTTCTATCTTTGATATCTAGACTTCTTGATCAATTGAATCAAGCTAAGATCTATACAAAAATAGATCTAAGAAGAACATAAAATTTGATTTGCATTAAAGAAGGTGATGAATGGAAGATTGCATTTTGAATAAGGTATGGAGATTTTGAATATAATGTCATGCCTTTTGGGCTTACAAATGCACCAGCTGCTTTTCAACATCTTATGAATGATGTTTTTTGTAAGTTTTTTGATGACTTTATTATCTATTATTTGGACAACATTTTGATCTACTCTAAGAATACAAAAGAATATGAATTTCATGTTTGTTGTATATTATAAAAATTTAGAAATATAAGATTATATGCCAAGATGGAAAAATATATATTTCACACTATTCAAGTTGACTTCTTATAATACATCATTTTAAATGATGCTCTCAAAATGGATCCTAAAAAAATCCAGACAATTATAGATTGAAAGATTCTAAAAATAATAAAAAATGCATAATACTTTTTGAGATTTGTCAATTACTATTAAATCTTTATCAAATACTTTTTGCAAATTATAGCTTCCCATTACATTGTTTTAAGCATGAGACAAAAGCTCGTTAGATGCAAAGCTGACTTGTTGTTTATATTGTGGCTGAATGTTTTCCAATATAGCTCAATTTTGTATTGAAATGATTTTTTGAAGTTTTTTTAGAATAGATCGTGAAACACTTTAGGCATTAATATTATTCTGGTAGGATAAGGTAAATGACTCGCTCGTAGCTTTTTATTCTAAGAAATTTTCAGCAGCAGAAATCAACTACAAAATCTATAATATATAACTTCTTCTAATTAAAGATTCTTTTTAAGAATGGCATCACTATCTAGAAGGTGCTTCTAGTCCAATCACCATATATACGGATCATAAGAACCTCGAGTATTTCATGTCAACATATATGTTGAATCGTCGCTAGGCTCTTTAGAGCATGTCTTTATCAAGATTCAAGGCGACATTGAAATTGATTGGAATATCTTGTGCAGTGGCATAGATACAATATTAGTGAACACACATGGAAGTTATTCAAAAATCTAGTCAATATACTGACAAAAGTCAATGCATTTTATTGACAACATCTATAAAAATTAAAACAAAGAGTCAAAAAAAACTTTGATATAAAGCAAAATAGGCTCTATAGAAGTTTTATTCTATCTTGTATCATTGTTTTTTATTTTCTTGAATTTATTAATCCTAAAGAGATGAAAGATCAACAACTAGTAAATTCAATTCAAAAACCATCATTTGTTGACTTATCGGACAAGACATTCTGACTTCTCGCAGTTTTGAATAATAGAAATAGAGACAAAACCTTCAAAATAGTATGTTCTTATGAGGTGATGGCAAAATCTGATGTTGTCGTATGGCGTTTCGTCTGATATATACAAAAATGTTATATATTTTATATATATTGTTATTCGTGTGTAGTAAAGCTATTTTTAGAAGATATTATAAGGAGAGGATTTTTTCGTGAATTTATAATACTCTGAAGGCTATTTATTATTCTTCTTATGTGTTAGAATATAGATTAACTTGTACTAAAGGAAGATAAATGTTGTTTCTATTTCTTGTTGAGCAGGGTATGGATGTAAAGTGGTGGGGAATTAAATGGGGCTGTCAATGGGATTTTGGTTGCCAGGGTGATGTAGTCGTCGTATGAAGGAAGAATCTTCTCCTTGCTGGACCTAGGATTTGGCAGTTTTGAGGATATAAGTTTTGGAGAGATAAAACTCTGAGGATATTGAGGCTTTTGTAATAAAAATTGGAAGGTGTGTTCTTTAAATTGTGAGGATTCTAGAGCCTATTCATTTGCTTGTTTTGGAATTGTGAGCAAAAAATTATGCTTGTTTTAGTAGAATAAGGTTTGATGTTATCGTGTCACGGACACAGAATACGAAGAGGAAATCTAAACAAGAATTTCAAAGAGAAATGGCAAGAACTAGATTGATCAGATGAGTACAAGAGCAACACCAGAGAGGTGTGCTAGAGCTCCAAGAAATGTGTTGTCGAGACTAAAGAACTCTTCAGCCTCGATTCCTATATATACTTCTAAATAAGAAACTTCTTGAGCGACTTCCAAGAACTTAGGAAGCTTCTCAAGGAGCTTCCATGAATTAGAAAACTTCTCAAGCAACTTCTACTAACTAGAAAGTTTTTCAAGAAACTTCCACTAACTGCTAATGGAAACTTCTAGGAGGTTCCAAGGACTTGTTTCTAGAATGTTCTAATTTCTAGAAGGTTCTAAGACTATGTCCCTAACATCACCCCCTCCTTTAGCTTCGAGGTCTCCGAGAAGCAATGTTATTAATCAATGATACCTTATGCAAAAAATAGATTATCGTAAGTGAGAGAACGATTTATTCTTTCCACCCGAGTCGAGTGGTTCATGATCCTTAAATAGCGATAGTAGTATTTGACCCTCAACTTCCGACCAAGCATGAACTTTCGTGTCGTCATTGTGAAATTGTCCTGCAAACACACCTTCTGGCTGACCATTGTAAACAAGCTCGACTTCAAATACAATCACCAGCAATCGGTTATTTGGTATCCTTCATCATCGTCGTGGTAAAGGTGGTTCTTCATCTCGAGGTCGCCTTCGTGAGCTAATAGGTTGAGATGATATGATTGGCATGGTATCTATCTCTTGGCTATCCATATCGAAAGACCAAACTATAGCTATCAGAAAAGATCTACTCTATCTTGGAGAAAATAAGTACATCAATTATGAATTTTGGTAGTGTTTTCCCTTCCTTTTATGTTACTAGATGAACAAGCTTCAGAAAAAAGTTATCCTCGAACCGGCTTAGGTTTTTGAGGATATTGTTGATGAAACTCTTATACCTTTTGCGACGCATTGGCGAGATTTTCGGCCGGCTCCTATGTTCGCTCATTGATATCGTAGCCTCTCCAATGTACAAAATACTCCAATTTTTTCCATTTACGCCGTGAATCTAGCACCTTTTCTACCTCGTATTCCTTGTGGTTCTCGATTTTGATACTAGGTGGCGAATTTTGTACTCTTCCAGGAAAAGACGATTCTCGATAAATCTCCAACAAAGAAACATAAAAGATTGGATACACCTTCATAGCAGCTAGTAACTCCAGATAGTACGCCACTGGATTGATTTGCTTCAAGATGACAAATGGTCCCAACCTCCGGTAGTCCAACTTATCCAGTAGCTTGGGGAGGCCGATGTTCTTCAAAATCCGCTCGAATAATACTCTTTATCTCCGGTTCACTAAGAAATTAGCGATTTCAGGTTTTCAATGAGGATGTCTTATAAAGTACTTTAGGCGGTGCGGTGCACCTTTAACGTAGTTTGAAGCTCAAATGGTTATACTTCAAATCCTTGTTCTTTGGGTTATTCGTTTAGAACAACAATCGAGCTTGGATGCGTCATAGTTAGAAAAGAATGGTGTTTGTTGAATTGACGCATGTAAGGTATTGTTATATGTAAACTTGGCTAACGATAGATATGCGGCCCAATCATCTTGTTGATAGTTGATGTTGCATCTTAGATATTGTTCCAAAATTTGATTCACCCGTTCCGTTTGGCCGTCAGCTTGAGGATGGAAAGTTGAAGAAAGCTTGATATCCACCTTCAATATTTCAAAAAGAGATCTCCAAAACTTTGATACAAACTAAGTTCCTTGATCTGACACGATATCATCTGGTAGGCCATGATATCGTCGCATTCTCATCCCGAGAAAAGAACCTTAGCATCTCTTCCGCTTGTGATGTCTTAACTCACGAATAGTCTTGTGGTTTGAAGTCGATCTCACAGCAACAAAAATCTTTATCGAGAATAGTCCGATGGTGTGGGGTCCTTGTAATAAAAGTCCATAGGTGAAGACCGTGATCGCGTGCGTTGGCAATGGCCGTAAGAAGTCAAGTAAGAGGCGATCACAGGGATTTTAGATCTTAAGCGAGATGTATGATGAGGACAAAATCTCGCATCCTTCCATTTGGAATACGAAAATCTCAAGAAATAAGTTCCAAGGTCTTGTTGAATCCAAAATGTCCCGCAGCTCGAAAATCGTGACGAGATTGAAGAACTCGGAGTTGTACTGGTCCTTTTGGAATATACAACCGCTCCTCGAAGTATAAAAGATCTCCCTTCACTTTGAACTTGTCATTATTGGCACGTTGCTTGATATCAACTGCTATTGAATCTTCAATGGTCGCGGTACGTACCTAATTGAGGAAGTTAGCATCGATTGGTACAATGGTAGCGTGAAGCCGGAATTGCTCTCGCTTCAATAGCGTCATACACTGTTGGTTGAATGTTGCCTCTCCAGCCTTTGGTGCAAGATACAATTCCCTCGATAATGCATCAGATAGTCCTTGTTGCTTTCCAGGTCGATAAGTGATAACAAAGTTGAATCTGGATAGCAACATATTCCATCGAGCTTGACACTGATTCAAAATTTGAGTCGACATGAAATATTCCAAATTCTTGTGATCAGTGTATATGGTTATCGGATGTGCCGCTCCTTCGAGAAAGTGACGCCACTCTTGGAAAGAATCCACTATAGCAAGAAGCTCCTTATAATTGCGTCTCTATAATAGTTGGATTGGGTAGAAACTTTTTGAGCATGGAGATGGCTGGATGGAGCTTTTACCATTGTTTTATCTTTGACGAAATCACTTACGGCTCACAAAGCAAATCCGAGCACATCAATTTCAAATAAAAGATATTTTCTGCAATCCAAGATTGAATGAAGAGATGGAGTAGTTATAGTTTTGTCTAAGATCTTGAAATGCTTTCTCTACTAGAAGTCCCCATTCGAGCTTGTCCTTACACGTCAACCGAGTGAGTGGAGCAGCAACTTGGAAATAATTCTTAATAAAAATCCGATAGAAATTAGCAAAACCAAGAAAACATTGTACGTCTCTAACCGTCTTTGGAGCCTCCCACGACACGATTGCTTCTACTTTCTTGGAATCCATTTTCAAGCCTTTTGTAGTCGCGATGAATCCCAAAAATTCCATCTCAATTTGATAAAATAAGCACTTCTCCAACTTGGCGTAGAGTCCTCGCTCACATAGTTTTTCAAAGACGAGACGAACATGCTTTTTATGGTCTTTTTCATTCTTAGAAAATATCAGAATATCATCCAGATAGATGACAACAAAATCGTCAAGATGCTCCCAGAAGATGTCATTCATCATGTGTTGAAAAACTGCCGGAGCATTGGTAAGACCAAAAGGCATGACATTATACTCGAAATGGCCATACCTTGTACGGAAAGCTGTCTTCCATTCGTCTCCTTTTTTAATTCGTACAAGGTTGTAGGCTCCTCTTAGATCGATTTTTATAAAGATCCTTGCCCGTCCAAGTTGTTCAAGAAGACCAGATATCAAGGGTAACGGATAACGATTCTTCTTTGTTACCTTATTGAGACCTCGATAGTCCACGCACATCCGTAGTAAGCCATCTTTTTTTTTTACAAATAAGATTGGTGCTCCAGCTGGTGACTTCGAATGGCGAATGAAGTTCTTGGCTAGATTCTCATCAATGTACTTCCGCAATTCTGCCAACTCCGTCTGTGACAAATTGTAGATTTGGCCAAAAGAGGATTGTGCTCCTTCTTGCAAGTCTATGGCACAATCATATGGTCGGTGCTCCGGTAGCATATCAGCATTCTTCTTTTGAAACACATCTTGAAAATCTTTATATTGCTCCGGTATACTTGTTGTCAAAATCTTCTCTTCGCTGATTGGAGTCGCATAAATGACAAATGGTGTACCTTCCTTGGACGATCTTACAAATGCTCTTGCTCCAATAAATAAAGATTTTTTGATTCGGGGTCTTCTAACTGGTTTACTCTCGGAACGTTCTATTGGAAATGTTATCTTTTGTAACCTCCAATCTATGGTTGGATTATACTTTTTCAACCAAGAAAGACCAAGAATAATAGGACTTGACGGAGTCTTTATAATGTTGAAGATAATGTAACTACTATGGTCTTTAAATGCTATTTCTATAGGTTCTGATTCATGAGTGATACTACCAGACAGTAAAGGTCGTCCATCTATGACTTCTACGTAAACACGTTTAGGTTTCGGTACTAGAGGGATCTTATGATGTTTAGCATATTCTTTGTCTAAGAAACAAGCGGATGCTCCTGAATCTAGTAATGCTAAGGTTTTAAGCTTCTGAGGACCAAAAAACAAAGGGATTGTAAAACAAAGGGCAGGTTGGGCAAAGAGAGAGGAACTTGATTGTTGTTGCGATTTTTGACTGTCCAGCCGCACGGTTCCTATTGTGGCTGGGCATTTTTGTTTTCCTGAAAAAACGTGCCTCTGGTCTTGACAATGCGTCGATTCTGCTTCTTGGGGCAATTTCCAACCTTGTGGCCTTCTTCACCGCAATATAAGCATAGTCCTTCCTCCATGCGCCGCTTCTTTCTGGGTGAGGAAATTAGACCACATCTGCGCATCAATTTGCATATTCATCTGGAATATAGATTCAGCGCTTGTTAGCGTGGATTTGAGGCGTGGCGAAGTCGCATGTTATGCTTAGCGTTTAGTAACGTGATGTTGAAATAAGCGGTGTCGCACTTCACGGCTTAGCTAATAGCTTTGTTGAGGCGTTTGTGGGTGAAGATAATAATAAATCCTTCTAATATCCTCAACTTTAATAAAATTGACTCATCAATGCTTCTTCATCCCAGTTGATGTCACATGTTAATTGTCTGAAGTCTGATGCATAAACTGATGCAGAGCGTGTCCCTTGTCGTAGTGATTGAATCTTTGTTGTAGCCCATCGAGCCTTGTCATGCTCGCCAAATGCTTCCGCAAACGCTTCCAAAAAAGTTTCGAAGTTGTTCAAAATTGATGATCCCTTCTCAAATAAAGGAGCAAACCATGATAGAGCCTGCCCTGTAAGTAGGATTCCAACCAGTCCAACACGTGACTCCTCCGTTGGATAGCGTTTGGGCTGTAAAATTGTTATTAACCTGATTTGATTGACAAAACCTCGAAACTTGGAGCGTGTACCATCGAACTTATCTGGAAGGCTAACTTGAGGCTCCTTTCGTTGTAGAACTAGTGGTTCTTGTCGAATTACAGGCAAAGCTGTTTCTTCTAGTGCAAAAACTTGAAGTTGATAAATTCTAGATTGTGTTACTCCAAGTGCTCCATCATTATGAAGTCTTGCAAATGCTCCTTCAATCTCTGCAATTCTTTGTAATAACATAGCAAGAGCATTCATAATGGCGTCCAACTTGGACTCCGAACTTTCAGTCATACTAATCCCTTGATCTCCAGCCATTCTAAAAGAGAAAAATAATTGATTCTACGAAGAAAAAAATATTGGTTTAGAGGAGGGTACTCGGCAACCTCTAAAACGTCTAAAATCCTTCAAGAAGAGAGGTAATCCACTCTCTCCAAGAAGAATAAGACTCCAATATTGTAATGGAAGAGATATCAGTTTAGAGGAGGGTAATATGCAACCTCTAAAACACTAGTATACCTTCAAGAAGAGAGATAATCCACACTCTAACAAGAAGGACTAGCTCTAATATCTGAGATGAGAGTAGTCTCGACAAACTGTCACGGACACAGAATACGAAGAGGAAATCTAAACAAGAATTTCAAAGAGAAATGGCAAGAACTAGATTAATCAGATGAGTACAAGAGCAACACCAGAGAGGTGAGCTAGAGCTCCAAGAAATGTGTTGTCAAGACTGAAGAACTCTTCAGCCTCGACTTCTATATATACTTCTAAATAAGAAACTTCTTGAGCGACTTCCAAGAACTTAAGAAGCTTCTCAAGCAACTTCCATGAATTAGGAAACTTCTCAAGCAACTTCTACTAACTAGGAAGTTTCTCAAGAAACTTCCACTAACTGCTAATGGAAACTTCTAGGAGGTTCTAGGGACTTGCTTCTAGAATGTTCTAATTTCTAGAAGGTTCTAAGACTATGTCCCTAACATATCGAAAAGTGACGACAGAAACTTCGAGCTACCACTGCAAGTTTGATTTCAACTCTTTTTTAGTGAAATTTGTAGAGAGTGTAGAAAATTGTGCTAGCTTTCTATTAAGCTATTTCTTATAGATTTTGAAATTGGAAAAAAAAAGTAGTGAGCTTGAGAGTAGAAAAGGGTCAACTGCCACTTGACGAAGAGGGGCAGAGATTTTGTTCAACCATCCAAGTCGGAGAGTCTCTTCAATCTTTTTGATATTTTAGATACTTATAGTAGCTTGTATAAAATTTCCACAAAATCAAAATCAATGAATTTGAAGCTTCTATAAAAGTTTTATAAGCCGTGAAGTATTAAGAGGGCAAATTATTACTAGGGTTTGAGGAGTAGATTCAACTAGCTATAAAATTCGAAGTTTGAGAGGTATATATGAAAAATTTTAAGACAAGTCAGATGATAGAGTGAGCTTTCTAAAAAGCTATTGCATGTCTAATTTAGAGAAGGAAAGTAACCACAACAAAGGTTGAAGTAAAGAGGAGCTTTGCTACCTTTGTATTTGTTGGAAATTTTTAGTACCTATTTTATTTAGCCATAACTTTTAAATGGTAAGATATCTATTTGTGAAATTTTGATATATTTTACAATGAATTATTAGCTTTTCATAGGCTATAAGCATGCTTGATTTGATCTTTGGATGAATTTTTAGTGGTTTATATAGCTCCAATTAGTTGTATAATTTGTATTTTTCATATGCAGTAGTATTTTGAAGTATATTTAAGTATATACATACTTTATTTATATATACTATATAAATATATATACTTATATTTATATTAAGTATTTATAGAAGTATCATATAAATTATTTATATAATTATTTGTACAAATATTATATAAAAGATTATATTTTATATTTGTATAAATGTTATATAAAGGATTATATTTTATATTTATATAAATATTATATAAAAAAATTATACTTTATATTTTTATAAGTATTATACAAAGGATTATATTTTGTAATTCTATAAGTATTATATAAAGGATTACACTTTATATTTCTACAATTATTATAAAAAAGATTATACTTTATATTTGAACAAGTATAATACAAGTATAATGAGGAAGCTTGAATAAATATTGTGCAAGTATATAAGATACTTGCATGGCTTCTTCTCATGTTTCCTGCTAATTCTAATATCAGTTAGGAACTCGGTGTTTTCTCAAGGCGGATTCTCTCTACCTGATAATGTATTTGATATCACAACCTTAGAAGAAACTCTTGATGTTTGGTGATACTTTTAGAGGTAATGACTACTTTTAATGATATTCTAAATATATTTTTTGAAAGAAGTTATGAAGGCCTCAACAATGATCAAATAACAAGGTGGTACTTTCACCCTGGTATAGGACACTTTTGATAGCTAAAAGGACTTATCAACTACCTTTAAAGGAAACAAAGATCAGAGTATGAAGCAAGCACAATTTGATGTATCTTAGACTTCCTCAAAATGTAATCACCACTCTTCATGGAACTCATCTCTAGAAGGGCAGGATGAGAGATAGTATCATAGACATGAAATTTATTCCAATAATTATTTAATTAATATAGATTGATAGAGATAGATAAAATAAATTAATATCTTATAGAAAAGCTTCTTAGAAGCTTTATAGATACAAAATCACCTTTGTATATGTCTATAGGTGATTAATAGATTAGAAACTTGGCTAATAAGCTAGCCACGTGTCGCACATATTGATAGCTTGTGGAATAAGCTAATTACATGGCGCATATGTAGAAAACTTATCTTGTAAGTTAAACATGTGTCTTGCAAACTAGATACGTGTAAGAGGTCCTATAGAATGCTACCATATAGCTCATAGATAAATGATATATATAAAGACAAGAATAAAGCCTTCTTCATTCTTGCCAATTCCTTTCCTACTTCTAGTCTAGTTCAAGAATTTCATATATTTTCTAGTCTTTGACAATAGCTATTTCAGTTTCTTCTTGAATATACATACTTCTTTTCTATCTTATTATTTTCTTTCAATATAGTTTTTTATTAATTTACACATCTATTTTAATTTATGTCCTTGACAATTAGTTACTATATCCAATCTTCAAGTGTTGAGAGATTTAACAAAATAAGATTAAAAAGATTCATTTATTATATAAATTTTGAATGAACATATATAGTTTTTACAACCTTCAATTGAGTAAAGTGAAGATGATACATTTCAATGCCAAATACGACCACAATTTGAGCCATTAGGAGCAATATCCAATTTATAAGTCTCGATTCTAATGCTTAAGCTTTAATGATGTTTCTTCAACTTGGAAAGGTGAATCCTTCTAAGCTTGAGATCTTGTTTGGAAGATGTTTTGAAGGTTGCAATAAAAATCAGATCCTTGGATGGGATATTTTAACAATGAAAATATTAATTTAAGGCCATAGGTGATTTCTTTGAGGACCTATAGAATCTATTGTCCAAGAATGGAAAATAGACTACATAATTTTTTTAAAATAGTATATTTTTAATTTTTTATAAATATAAAAAGATTTTTGAAGATATAAGCTCTTTTTGAAACTTGTGACTAAAAAAAAGAGTGATGTTAGGAACATATACTTTGAGAGTTTACAGAACCTTTTAGAATATTTTAGAAACTTATAAGTTAATAGAAGTAGCTCAAGAACCTTACTAGTTAATGGAAGTAGCTTGAGAAGCTTTGCAATTAGTGGAAAGAACTTGAGAATCTTTGTAATTAGTGGAAAGAACTCGTGAAGCTTCCAAGTTGGTAGAAGTTGCTCAAAAAGCTTCGTAGACATGTATATATATTGGAGTCAAGGTTGAAGAGTTTTCAATCTCAACAATACATCTTTTAGAGTTCTAGCTCATCTTTTTTTGTATTGTTTGTATTTTCATCTACATAATTCAAATTCTTATTGATTTCTTCTTGAAACATCTTTTCAATTCAAGTCTAATGTTTTATATTCTTGTATCTTTAATACCAAGTAACATGCGCATTCATCCAATCTTCTATATTTCACTTTTAAAAACTTATTATAAATCAATTATTGTTGGAAGAATTCTTGTACTACCAACTCCAATTGAAGTCAATCAGAAGCTTAAATACAAAGTGGATGAAATATTGGATTTGCATATAAGATATAGACAAATAAAATATTTTCTCTATTAGAAGGACTATGGAGTTAGTGAAAGAATATAGGAACCTTCAAATATCTTTAAAAATATACTTAAAAAAGTTTGTGAATCCTATCAATAATATCTTAAAAAATCTAGATTCAATCGGCATTGAAGAATTTGTGGACACCAACATCTCTTGGCTTTTAAATGACGTTTCTCTACCAATAATAGAAGACAAATATAAAAAGGAGAGTGCCATGCTAAGACCTTTACTTGTATATAGTTATTTTTAAAAAAATAGAATAGATCCTATTAGAAGCTTGTCAGCTATCATATCAAATCTTTGCGTTTTGAGGGACTTACAAGAATAGGAATTAGAAGATCTTTTTGCCATATAAGCATCTAATGAACCATTGTAACTTTCACAATCTGATAGGTTTGAAGAACATAGATAAAGTAAAGAAGTAGTATTCCAATGCAAAGTAAGGCCATATTTGGAGTCTTTAGAGATACGACCTTATTACAAAAATCTTAATTCAAATGCTCAAACTCTAGTAATATTCCTTGAAATTGAAATGGTAAATCCAATTAGTCCAAATATTATGTTTGAAGGATATTTTGAAGGTTGCAACAAAGAACAGATTTTTGGATGGGATGTTTGTATAGCAGAAGTTATATTTGGAGGCCATCAATGCCATCTTAAAGATCCTATAAAATTGGTTATTGACAAACAAAGGATGGAATATGTTGCTTCTCTACTTCAATAAATTTTAGATTTTTTTTATATGTAATTTGCTCATCAAAATACTTGGACTCCTTGTGAAACTTGTCGCTAGAAAGGAAGGTGATGTCATAGACATATTCAAAGTTATCACTTTCTAAAACCTTTTAAAATCTTTTGTAGTCTTTTAGAATCTTTTTTAATCTTCTAGAACCTTTTAGAATGTTCTAAATTTTTTTTTAGTCTTCTAGAACCTTCTTTAGTCTTCTAAAAACTTCTTTAACCTTCTAAAACCTTCTGAAATATTCTTAGAAGCTTCCATAGGTACTTCATAGACTTTTAGAAACTTCTTAGTTTCTTTTGTAGTTAGAATCTTTCATAGGTGTTTCTATCAAGCTGATAAAGCTTCTATAGAAGATTCAATAGGACATAGACCTTGTAGTATAAATAAGAGGCAAGACCAAGATATACCTCAGTCTTGCCAATACAAGTCATGGAGCAATTCAAAGTATTGTCTTATTTTTTAAATATCAATCTAATTCTTTGTTATTGTCAACCATCTAGTTTTTTGTTCTTGAAATCAATCTAATTCTGTATTCTTTTCCTTATCAATTTGCTAATCCATTGGCTAACATCCTTGACACTTCTATATTCCAAGAGCCAATCCTTTAATCATTAGGAACTTACTTAAAATAATATTTTTAATAAGATAATTTAATTTACTTCTATTATTATTTATTTTAATATTTTTAAATATTTTTTAAAAAAATTTTATAAAATTTAAAAATTAATTTTTTTTATTAAATACTAAATAATTAATAAAATATATATTTAAATTTATAATGTTAATGATCATTTAGCCATATTATTAATACACATCTTAAACCAAGTGTAAAATCTACAACACTACTTTCAAGTAATTTTATATATGGGATTTACTTCTATAGTAAGAAAAATTAAATAATTAATTTTTCAATTTTATGTAAAATATTCACCTTCAATCTAAGTATGCATTTGTCAACCATATCTAATTGCAACCTATAGATCTATAATGATAATTTTAAAAAATCATGTTCTATAATCTCTAAAATTATTCTTGAAGCTACTATAAAAATAATAATAAAAAATCAGCCCTTGTGTATGATGTATTTATTGTAAAATTTGACTTCTTCTCCTTTCTACCACTTGTCTCTTCTGCTACTTTCTTCCCTCTTTATCTTCCAAATCCATAAACACTAGGACTATTTGGAAATACATTCATCTTTATTAAAATCCATAAAATATGTTATATGTGGAATTTTTTACTTCTTATTTGCTATAGTTTGATATTGATATATACTTGATTGATTTGGATTGATTTGGATTGATTTGGATTGATTTGGATTGAATTGAATTAAATTGAATTTACTTTTATTTGGATTAGAATACATAGCAATAAGTTTTTACATACATATTTTAAAATATTAAAAAAGATTTATGATCTTTTGAATATTTTCCATTCTAAAAATTATATTTTTTTATATCAAATAAAATAATCATGCACTTTTAATTATTTTATTTTTGAAGAATGAATACATAACTAATTTATAATAATAATACTTAGATTATAAAATTTTAATGTATTTTATAAAAAACTTAGATTATGGCTATTATTTTAAAAAATAAAAAAATAAGTCATAATTAAAATATAGGGTATTGCTAATGCCACTGAATAGAGCAAATTCTATTATGCTTTTTTTAAAAAGAAAATTATTTGAAAAATAACTTGAATCCTACCGCGTTGTGCCGCCACTTTAACAATCAGACTCACGATGCAACAGACGACGATTCGACCTTCGTCGCCAACGACGATGATGGTAACCCTTGCGGAGACACAGACCGTCGATCTGGACTGCTTCCAGAAGCCGTCCGATTCGCGTCCACGTAGGTTTTAATTGTTTTTGAATTTTCCCTCTCTCATCGTTGGAGTCGCACATTTTGTGCGAACAATTTAGAGGGTCAGAGTTCCTCGTTGATTCGACGATCGCACGGTTGCGCTCTTGGCATTGAAATTGAAGCAGAGAGCATCGCGTAGGAATCATCCTGCCATTCGTCGGATTCTAGAGCCTTTTTGCAAGACAGACATTTTCCCCCCCCCCCCCACCCTTAAGGACTCTCGTGTAGTTTTTCTTGCTCTGATTCATTTGTTTTGATCATTCGAGTCGTAGAGGGCCCACTCTAAAGCTTTGAATGCGGCTTGGTTAGGAGAGGAGCAACTGAGACTCACGCTATGCTGTGGATGCTGGATCTTCACTTGGTTGTTTATGGTTCCAGATTTTTGTTGCATTTCATGTGCTTGTGTGATCCCATCTCGAGATGTGTGCAGACGGATTTGGTTGCAGTAGGGGCTTAACCCTACAGTCTTGATTTGCAACTTTGTCTGGGTGTTCGTTATTTAATGCCATTTTCGAAGTGTCTTTTGTTGACTTGTTTCTTTTGTGGAAGGATTTTGTATTTGGGAGCGAAACGGGAGGTGGATTGGTTCGCGTAATTCTTGTTGTGTCGTTTCGTTGTTAATCTGCTGCTTAGGATTTAGTGTATGTGAAGTGGATGTGGGAAGTACTCGAAGCGTATTGAGCGTATTGAAGCTTCGTTGTGTATTCAAGTACAAGTTGGTAGGTTGTTACAGGATTTGTAAATTATTTCAGGTTGTTTGTTGTGTTTTAATAATTTCAGGGTTTTTTTGTTTGTTTGTCGACGAATAGTACTCTCATTAACACCACTTCCGCAGGTGATTAGATTAATCAGTGCGTCATAATGCTCAGTATATCGTGGTGGGGTTTCTTGTTTTATTCAGGAGGTTTGCAGGAATTTTTGTTTCTCTGTCTCGAGCAAGTTGTGGCAACTGAATTGAGAATTTGCAGCTATAATCGCTTTGGAGGCTTATCTTTCTAGTGATGCATCGAATGCTTTTGGAGAAATTGTCCGTCTACAATACATGGCTGGATTCTTGCGGCGATACGTTACTTCTTTACAGGTGAAGCCATTACATTGACGTGCATAGACTCGATGGCTGATTCGCTAGAAAAAAGTGGTGTGGCGATCGAGCATGAAGCAAGACTTTTTGACAAAGTTACAAGCGAAAAAGTCTCCCACAGACGACCCGAGGGTGGCTGTGAGGATGTGACTTGCAAGAATCTCTACAAAGGACCTCATATTGACAGTTCGGAGGAAGGAAATTGTTTTGTTGGAGGGGAGATTGGAAATTGTATTTCAGAAGCGCAGCTGGTTAAGGCAGACACACATCAATTTTCATGTTCTATTGCAGAGTTGGATATTCCCAAGCATGGGGAAGATGCTGCGACGCGATTGGAGGGAATAGTTGAACGGGTAGAGGGAGGTGACAGTCAGGGTGTCTCTTTAGTGGCGGGTCCTGTTGGGGACCTTGACTTAGGAGATGTGTCGTCTGAGTGTTCCCTTCTTCCTGGTATCAGCTCTCACTGCTTTGGGAACGATAAAGAACCATATCAAAGGCATGAAGTTGAGCACACTGATGAACAGCTCCACCCTGGTGCTAGGAGCTCCATTTCCCATCAAAACATCTGCAAGACGCTCGAAGATTTCGTGCATTCCAGTTCGGCTTTAGATACCCAATCTTGCCATCGAGGGGTTTCTCAGAATAGTGAATCTGGGATCGGAATTAGAGAGGGTGCTGCGGCAGGGACTGTAACGAAGGAATTGCTCGACCAGGACTCCTGTGTGCCGCATCCACCAGTCATCCAATCTCAACGTACCCTAGCCTCTGACGCTGCAAATAGTCGTGCATGTGAGGGAGTTTTGGTTACTGATGACGAGTCGTCGCTGACTTCCAATCATCCTCAATTGGCAGACGTTTTTGTGCGTGACAAAACAGACGCGAGGGTTGGAAATGAATTTGCCCTCGAATTAGGATTGGAGGAAAGGGCGGACAATTTTGATGTGCACGGAGTGTTGCCGAACTACAAGAGCAATCTTGGAAATTGTCAAATTCATACCTTAACAGAGCAATACATAGGACCAACCACATCTATGGACGAGGTAGTTCGCATCGATGAGAATCTCTCGAAAGAAGTTGAGACTGGACAGACCGAAGAAAACCAAGCACAAGGAGATCTCATAGAAGTCGACAACGACAGCTCAAGCGCTGCTGACATTGATGAAATTGGTATGCGGCTCTTAAAACTTGATTTGACAAAGGACGAGTCGACGTCGTACCGAGTTGATCGACAAAAACATCATTTTGGAAAAGGAACTGGTGGGAACCTTGTATGTACCTTAACGACATTTCTCAATTTCTGCTGGTATTTGTGTCTATAGCAGGTTATACGAGACATTTTTATCGGTACCATTTCTTGCTGTAAGATGGAGAACATTCTTCAAAAGATAGTCTTTGTTGTTAGTTTTTGGCCTTCCGTATGGTTTTCGTTGTGGTATATCCACGAGCGTAATCTGGTGTTGGCTCAGATGTTGATGTCCATAGAATTCTTAAAAGACATGTATAATAGGTACTCCATTGTTGCTGGTTATGTCAGTTGCTGCCTTCTGGGTTTGCATGGGAGTTCCATAATCAGTTCACTCTGCTGTTAATCGTGATCAATTGATATATGCAACATCAGTCGATGCTGTTAATGCATGCTAGTGATCAGTGCAGGGTAAGCAGGGGACTTACAGTGAAATTATGATTATGGTTATGCCGAACAGGCTGGAGTTTTTACACCTTTGCCGTCGAAAGCAGAGACACAAGTAAAGAATGCTATGATGCGTTCTAAATGGTAAATTGAACGCTTCCTGTTGAACTGATATAGGTCCTGTTCTTTATGAACAAATTTTGTGAGCTTGTTTGGAAATGATCTTGATATCGGCCGATTTCAGGGTTCTGCTTTGTGTAAATATTGTCATCTGTTTAGCGTGGTTTTGCATTTTGTTGCTTCTTATGTCACAACTATAGGTAAGTTTTTTGTACGTTGATTCCTTAAGCCATGCTAATTTTCAAGGGATGGCTACGGTTCATTCACCCAATCTTTGACGACTTCGCTTCCTTTCAGGAGTACGGTTCTTGTGTTTCATAAGGGCTCCAACATAGAAGTGACAGGAGAGATCCTTCAATGCTTACTGCCAGGTTCCTGGCTTAATGACGAAGTAAGCAAATGCTCTTTCCTGACAACCACTTAAGGTTCATATTTTTACAGCTTGGTTGCTCTGAAAAAACACGGAGTTGCTCATCTTGAATTGTCTCATCATGCACAAAATTGTTTCTTTGACAAGTACTTGTTTGATTGTTTATTCTTTCTTGGTCTTGAGAGCTGTAGAAGGGCATTGTCTTCATCCCAAAGCTCGTGTCTTGCAAATTATTTAATATCCTTACCTAATATCCTTATTACTATGTAGGCACATCTGAGCTATGATTGACATTGCCTCTGCAGGTTATTAATGTGTATATGGAGTTGCTGAAAGAACGAGAGTCGAGGGAGCCAGAAAAGTTCTTAAAATGTCATTTTTTCAATTCTTTTTTCTATAATAAGGTACGGTTCCATTCTCAGCCTTTTCAGAGATCTCTACATTGAGGTGACTGTAAAATGAAATAAATAGTAAAAAAGAATTCCTCTAACGAACATCAACTAGATTGTCAATGCAAATAGTGCAATCGGCAGCGCTCAATTACGATTTTCTGTTGGTCTACAGTTGTAAGGTCAATCACTTACATGGCACTATTTGTATAGTAAATTTTTAAATAGGACTGGACATCTAATTTAGATTTAATGGCAGCTTTTCAAGGATGCTCAGAGTTATGATTACCAAGCCGTTCGGAGGTGGACTACGCAGAAAAAGCTCGGTTACAGCCTTCTGGAATGTGACAAGGTTATTGTCACACTGAAGGCTCAAGTAGCTGTTCTCTTTTGTTGAAAATTATTTCTATTGACTGTTTTACATCAGCTGAAATATTATGTGGAGGTTTAGATTTGCTGTTCTGGATGATGAAGACGACTTTGTTGAATTTATTGATCGTCTGCCTCAATGTGATCTTCGTTCGTGATAAAAGAAATTTTGGTTTGCCAGATCTTGGTGCCTATCCATCAGAGCATGCACTGGTGTTTAGGGGTAATTGATTTTCGAAGGCAAAAACTGCTGTACTTAGATTCCCTTCAAGGGAGAGATCCGAATGTTCTAAAATCACTTGTAAGTTCACTACGTCCTCTTTGATCGTACAGCTAGTTCACGCTAATTGCAAGTCAGTAATCATGAGATGATTCTGCCAAAGTTGCAATGCATTAGTGTAAGAATAATACGTGTTTTCCTTTTGGAACTTTATAGCCTCCCAACTCTGCTACTTGCTAACTTGGACTTGTAGTGTTCGATGTTGGAGCGTGTTGGCATGGAACCTTTGGAATGAAAGTTTTTACTGCGCACAAGCTGACTTCATGTCAATTGCATTGGTCTTAGGCCCGATACATTGTGGATGAGGCACGAGAAAGGGGAGGGCAGGACTTGGATGTCAGCAAGTGGGAGCATGTCTATGCTGATAATATTCCCAGACAACTCAATGGGTACATGTGTATTTTCCCATATTAAGAGTATCAAATTTTTATTTAGACCAAGAACCTAATCTTTGGATAGTGTTTCGTACATCGTTTGTATATGTCCTCTTTGTCATTAAGATTTTTGCGGTTGGGTTTGTTTGTTGTCTTGCAGGTGCGACTGTGGCATGTTCATGTTGAAATATGCTGATTTTCACAGCCGTGGGGCCTCGTTAAGCTTTACTCAAGTGAGATTCTGACTGCTTTTTTCAATCTTCATTTGAAATTTAGGATCGCATATAATAAGTTGGCCCAGTTTGTCAATTCGCCAAGTGGGATGCAGCTCATGATCTGACTCGGGGTTATTTCAGAACTGAAAAGCCAATGCCGAAGTGTCCTGTTATTATATTCACCAGCATAATCGAGCCTGGCATGCTTATTCTTTCAGCTATTAGTAGAATATTCTGACGGGTCATTCATGTCATGTTCCCAGTCCAATATGAATTACTTTCGGAGGAGGACGGCCTGGGAGATTCTTCAATTGAAGGCGACGTAGTCATCCAAACTTCAATCTAGTGTACATGTCAATTAAACTTAACAGTAACGTTGGTCGGCTTCTTTGGAACTGAAAAGGTGAGCAATATGGTTGGCTTCATGTAGTTCGGAGCAGTGGCTACCGCATCAGATTATGCAATGCTTGCGGTTTCACATTTTGCATTTGTTTCCTTAAGTACAAAACAATTCTGTTCCATTGGCACATGGGTGCTATCTCATTGTGTTTATTTTTACTGCAGAGTTCCGTGCGTTCAGATTGAGAGTGGTTTGTATTTCTATAATCAATTATTTGAGCCAACTCTTTCGTGAGGCGCCTTTAGTGGCATAAGACACTGTTGCCAGAAACTTGAAAAACAAACATCTTCAGAGGCGTATTATTCAGTAATCGTCCACTTTGACAAGATTACATTCCGTTTTATTTTTCTGCTATCCGATTGCCTCATGATTCGGCCAATGCAACTACCTACAGACTTTTGACGATGTTATTCCAGGTCTCCGACGTTTCAGAGCATTTACATTAACCAGATCGGCATATTCTAGGCCTGCAGTTCTCTACGGATTTTGAATTTTGATGGTAGGGATGGCTCTGAAGGTACGATTCCTGTACCTCTCTGGAACATGCACAGGAGATATTTTTCCTGAGCAGAAAGTGTTGTATGCCGCTTCACCTTTACACCGTGATAACATTCCTTTGATGTGCTCTTTTGGAATTGAAAACATGTTGACAGGGTGAGACTATAATTTTAGTTTAATCTCGTTTCGCTTAACTAGCCGGTGGTAGTGACCATTCCACTAAACAATACTACCAGAAAAGGAGTGTTCGTGTTACAATACACAGCTGTCCTTTCATGCATCGTAGAGAATTGATTGATTGATGCCTTGGTTGTTCAATGATCGTCAGGAATTGGAGATGTTGTAGCCGGCATATGTGCCGGTGTTCAATTTTATATAGCTTAGTTTTTAAGTAAAATATACTTTGTGTGCCAGTGTTCAATTTTATAGTGCTTAATTTTTAAGTAAAACATACTTTGTGGGCCGTTTTGTTGATTTCCAAGAATAAACCCATTTCCAAGGCATTCTGTCACAAACACCATCCCATCTAGATTGTTCTTGACTAGTGCACTGTAGGAGCTAAATTTCAACCACACGTCACTGTTCAGACTGGCATTCCTTGAGTAACTAAATTCCAATTTGAAGGGCGAAATATTCTTGGACATTCATTGGACAGACGGGGCACGAACCCTGTGCTCTTTTTCTTGACTACAATTACAGTCCGCAATAGAAGTTGGCGTGATGAAGGACATCTGCTTCGACAAATTGCATATTCAATGTCAAAATGAGAGCCCTTTTGCCTAACAATGCATCTCATGGAATGAAGGACGTAGCTGGCAGTTGATTTCTATGACCGATCTACCCCAACTCATTGTGCTTTATGAACAATATGTTTCTAAAAATGTACAAGTAAGTTTAACGTCCCCAGGATCCTTTAATCCCCTGCAAACGTCAGCCCTACTCCGTTCCACGAGTACTCCTTGCCTCGAAATATGCGAGGACCTCATGAGGCTGAAAACGCTTCGATTGCATGACTACCTGCAGGTGGATTCGATTCGAATCGTTCCAGTCACACATTTGTTGGAATGTTATACTCACCCAGAGCAGTAGTCGTCGGAGGTGGAACTTACGTGATTAGCCTGTCCGCAAGGAGAGTTCAGGTTCCGCCATTAGGGGCTGCGGTGACTGGATTCAGCGGACTGATGCTTAGGAGTAGACGACCCCGAGACTTCGCCAGACTCTACCGTGGTGATAGTTACAGACTCGCTTTCACTCCCTTCAACCACCTCATCAATCACCGTCGCGTGCTGTGGCACTGCCGCGCTTTGCATCCCGGAGCCTTGTGAACTCTGTGAAGCTCCCACGTCATGGTTCACTGGGAGCTGGTTGGAGGCATCATCAGATTGCACATTCAAGTCATACACGACCTGGTGGCCCCCACGCACGCTGCCGCTAGCGCTGGCGGAGGAACCCAAGCTCCTCAGGGTCAAGGGGGCTTTGCCCAACCGATGTTGCTCCACATCCGCAGGATCATCCTGATGAACGTTCGAGTCATGGCTGGGGGGCAGGGAACTAGAGCTTGGACCGCCGGGGTTGTGGAACGAGTGGCTGGGTAACGAGCTGGACTGACCCATGTCACGGGGCTGGCTCGTGGAAGCACTGCCAATTTCCATCGGGTGTGCTTCAGCCGATTGTGATGGCTGAAATGAACCCTCAGAAGATCGGCCCACAGGTTGTGGATTGACAACGACAGCGCTGCTTCGCGACCTGAACAGTCGAGTGCGCCTTCTAATGGTGGAAGCAGATGGTGGCATCAAATTGAGGGTGGTCCTGGTTTGCATGTGAGTGGAATCTTCCCGGGAGGTTGGAGACGCTGCTGGTCGCTGCACAGCATGCCGAACGTGTTGTAGCACCGCATTCGAGCGGGTGAGACGAGATACTAACTCTGCACACCAGATCGCGGAGGACGATAAGTAAAGGGCATTGGTCAAGTTTACGCAAGATCTTCACTACAGGAAACCGTGAAGTTAAATTCTTGAAGGTCATCGGGTTGAATCAATTCTTGGCCCACACCATGGAACGAGATCACCCAGGGATATCTGACCTACCTGAGAGCATTGGATTTGGAGTGGTGAACTGAGGACCAACCAATGACCCACCGCCTTGTCCCGGCTGAAGCACACCCGGTTGAAATTCAGGTTGCATACCACCCCCTTGTAACGAGGGATCCAGTGGGACCAACCCAGGAACGTTGGCGTTGGGATTATATCCAGGGACTGGCCACTCCGGATGATGGAGGTTGCTACTGGAGGGGTTGGAAGTGAGGTGGCAATTGGAAGACGAAGGCTGCGGGATCATGGGTAGGATGGTCGGGCTGATTGGTTGCCACGACGAGTTGTAAGAGATTTGTGGTGGGATTTGGGGGCGTGGTTCGTCTAGCCGGGGAGGTGTCATCAATACAGTGTTAGAACTCCTCACGGCTGGTGTTGGGTCTGCAATTTGCAACCCCGCTGACCTCCTGCGAGAGAAGGTACCCCGATGAAGGAAAATCAGTTCCAACATGCATACTGAGATTCTGTTAGTGTTCCAAGTTATTCATGGAGAGAGACGAAAGCAATTCTCTCAAGCAAAGAACCTGCCGATGTTCTTACAGTTTCATCTCGTGCCTCTCCGCATGTGCGTTCAGTAGTAGTTGTGCTTGCTCAAATTGATCCTCTCTCCTCTCTGATGACGACAAATCGTGGGGCAACAAAATTAGTGAGAAGTCTTACGAAAAATGGATTTCCGAAACGCTAAGGAATTGAAGGCAGTATCCAAGCAACATCAGAAAATTGAGACTCCCTTTACCGCTCCAATTCCTTCATTTTGGACGCCCTACTATGATTCTGTAATTTATTTTAAAGCTCTTTCCTCTATGCTTTTATCCAAATACTCATGAACTCTGCAATGTGAACGAATCAGGAAAATTATTGGCAGAACTTGGACCATGAAAATTAATCGAAAAAAAAGCTACGAAGCCACTTATAAAAGAGTGTCATAAAAATCTTCACCTAGCCGGTGCTTATTCATGTGACCACCAAGCGCTTGATGCACTGAAAACTGCTTGTGACAGTACTTGCATTCAAATTGTGCCTTCGACGACACGCCATCGTCGTCCGTAGCATAGCTATCATCCGGGGGCTCTCGTTTCCTCGTCGAGACTGTATCATCTGCTTGCGAACCAATATCATCTGCTTGAGAACCAAACAAACCCTCGAAAGTCGGCAATGTATTCGACACGAATTACCATTGCATCACTGACCACAGAATTCCGCAACATACAGAGCGCCACATTCTGTAACCAACACACTCTGGAGCCGCTCATTCATTCTCATTCGCTCAGGACACGGAAAAAGGGTCGAAGGGAGCCCCGACCGAGAAAGGCGAGCACGTCCTCCTAGTGAGTGTCCACGGTAGCAGTAGCAGGCAGAAGAAATGAGAGAGGCAGGCGTAGCCGGGGATTCAGCTGAGACTGCCAGACAACCACGACAGAAGAATCTCCGCGACTCCACCCATTCTCATTCTAACGTCATGACACAACGCGACGATCTCGCAGTAGAGGCTGCTGCGAGTACGAGGGAGGATCGAAGTCATAAATGGGCAACTGGAGGAGGGAGAGCGATAAAGCAGGGACCAGGTGAAGGCACGAGAGGATGCAGGGAAGGGTCCGACGGTACCTTCTGGGGCTTCCTCCATGTGCGAAACCGGACAAGTGCAGGAGACGTCGCACTTGGAGAAATGTGCGATGCGATGCGAGGTTCGATGCTACAACTACATCACTAGCATTGCAACAGCGATGGTGGGAGAAAAACTGTGTGTGTCTCGGAAAGGGGGACGCCCCTCCGCCGCCTTCTTCCTTCCGGCCTGGCTGCCTCCATCCATTCATCCTCTCATCCATCAGTCCTCATCCAGCTCTCCCTCGCCCATCTATCCATCAACCATCTCGTCCTCATTCATTCATCCATCCCCTCCTCGCATGCGTGGTGTCCTTCTCCGCAGTGATTCCTACTCCAATTCCTCTTTCCTTTCCCCCCCCCCCCCCCCCTTTTTTTTTTTTTTTTTTTTTTTCCTTTTTCCTTTTCTGCTTTTGCTTTTCCTTACGAGAGCATAATGTTCCCTCATGTTGCACTTTTGTGTGACTACATTATCATACTACAATGCAAAGGATGTTTCTTTTGCTCTTTAATAACCACAAGTTCATGTAATAATGTGTGTAAGTTCATTGATTCATTTAATGTATTTTAATTTGTATACATAAAAAGTTTAGCATTAGTGGTGATACTATAATATTTTTCTAGAAGTTTTATCTACTGTAGGAATTCTTTAAGGTAGAAGACTAAATCAGCTATTGTTGAATAGCTGAGATCACAAGTGAAAATTAAAAAAAAATTCAAAAAAATTATTTATTTTTTAAAATAATTATGTACTTTAATAATCTATAAAAATCTAATATCTTCAATTTAAATTATTTTGTGAATAAGATTAAATCAAGGATTTATTATTTTTAACCACCACATTTTTATTTTGTGGGTCAAATAAAAATGGAGATTTTATGGGTCAAATAAAAATATATTTAATAAAAATGGAGATTCAATTATAATACATAAAATATTAAAAATATTATATACTAGAATTAAATATATTTATTATTATCAGTTTTAATAAATTATCTTTATTGCTTGTTTGTATTAAGTTTTAATATCAACAATTCTACCTTTGACAATATTATAGAAGATATATAATATATCTAAAATTTATAATTCCATAAAATGTGTAAAATGATTGATATTTTGTATTGTAATAAAAAACTATTTATTTAATAATATTTTTAAAAATAATAACTTTATAATTTGGAATGAAATAATTATATAAAATTGATATTATTTAGAATTTGTTAATAATTTATTTCAAGATATATATATATATATATATATATATAAGAATATATTTTTTATCAAATAATTTATCTATAATTAATTTTATATCCTATAAATTGAATGGCATTTGTTGGTTTGAATCTAGAATATAAGACTCTCATTCTCAAAAGATAAGATAAATCATAGATGGCAAAAGATATGTTAGGTTCCAAAGAATAGAAGATAATTAAGTAGAACTTTAGAATATTACAATGTAGTTTGGTAATATATATTAGCACAATGGTTTGAGAAGTAATAATAATTACTTTTTTTAGTATCCTTATCTCTTCCGTCTTAGGTATTTGGATCTAAAAGATATTTATTGTCAAATTTTAAATATTATATATATATATATATATATAGATATATATAAAATATTATTCTTTTAATAGAATTAATATTATTTTTATTTTTATTTTAAAATAGAATATATCTAATATATTATCAAAAAAAAAGATATAACAAACTATTTAGCTCTTTATATTTAGAGACAAAATTAAGAGTATTAAAAATAAAAAATAATTAAAAAGAATTCAATTACACATTTGTATATAATCATATCACATTTAAAAATTCTAAAATTCTATATAACTACTTTGTCATTTCTATAACCTAATATGTGTTTAGCTATCTATAAAATATTCCATTTCTTTAAAAAAGAAGTCTTGTATTGCAAGTTTTTTATTGATTGTTTTTAATAAATTTCTAAAAAAATTGTCATTTTTTATAAAGTCTTTTTAAATTAAGAATTTAGTTTGGATTATATACCATAATTCTTTTTTAAAATAAATTTTTTTTTCTAAATCCAAATAGTGTAAAAATAAAGATCTCTTAATAAAAATCAGATCTTATAAAAACATTTGAACATTGGTAAAAGGATTTCTACAATAATGGGTTGGTGTCAAGGGCATGAAACACAAAGATCTAAAGTATCAAAATAGTCTTATGTCACTCAAAAGGAATAAAGAATCACTTAAAGATGAGATAGTATTAAACTACAATGGCTATTGTCAAAGATAAGAAGAGTAGAGACTCTTGAAACAAGACTAAGAACAAGAAAGACATTACAAAGAGAGAAAAAGGCTTGACTCTTATCTCTATATATACTATCAACTTAAAAGCTATGTGTCCCGAACAGGTACATAGTTACCTATATGATCAGATAGAACTAGATAAAAGAAGATAAAAGCAGATTAGTTCCATAATATCTTTAGAGAAACTTCCTAGAAATTTCATAGACGCTGCTTTGACTTTATAAGTGTCCATAGTAGACTTTTGGATTAGAAACTTGGTCAATAAGTTAGCCACATGTCGCACATGTTGGTAGCTTGAAGACCAAGCTAAATACGTGGCGAACATATAGGAAACTTGCCCTGCAAGTTTGACACATGTCTTGCAACTTGGACACGTGTCTTGTAAATTGGATATGTGTTGGAGGTCCTATAGAACGTCGCCACTTAGCTCTTAGGTAGATAGTATAAATAGAGACAAGAGTGAAGCCTTCTTCACTCTTGTCAACTCCTTTCTTGTTTCCAGTCTAGTTCAAGAGTCTCTAGTTTTCTTGTCTTTTGGCATTACCCATTCCAGTTTTTTTTTAATATATATACTTCTTTATATTTATTTCTTTGAGAGAGGTCTCACTTATTTATTTGACTTCATCCAATTATTGTCCTTGACAGATTGACAAGAGTACACATACAGTATCAGAGCTTTGTCTTTTCTTGATTAAGAGTGGATTATCCCTTTCTCTTGATAAGATATAAGCATATTAGAAGTTGTGGAGTACCCACTTCTAAACTGATATTGTTTCTAGAATTTTTTCTTTTGAGTGTGTGTTCCATATTTCTTGAAGTAAGAATAGACATCTCCCTTTCTATTATATTATCATGGCAGAGCTTGTAGAAATGAAGAGTGCAATGGCACAAATGCAAGAGCAAATGAGAGAACTAATGCTTGCAATGCATCAACTCAGTTTACCACCACAAGGAGCATCAAGATTAGCAGGAAGTGAAGATGTAGAGATGGTTGGAGCTACGTCAATATCTACACCAAACCATGCTACCTCACCGATGATGGAGCACCGTTCAAACATTAGAGAACCAAAAATCAGTTTGCCTGAGAAGTTTGATGGCACAAGATCTAAGTTTCGAGGATTCATCAATCAGGTACAATTGGTGATCAAACTTCAACCTCAGAGTTATCCTACGCAAGGATCTCAAGTTAGGTTTATTGGAACGTTACTTTTGGATCCTGCCTTATCCTGGTTTTCATCTTTTCTTGAACGACGTGATCCAATATTGAATAATTTGGAGGCATTTTTTGCGGAATTTTGATCGATGTATGGAAAACATGATGCAATTCGTGTTGCAACCAACAAGATTCGCATCCTACGACAAGGCAATCGATCAGTGTCATTATACGCTTCACAATTTTGACAACTAGTGACCGACATCAAGTGGGACGATGCTGCACTCATCAGTCAATTTCTCTACGGATTACAATATGAGGTAAAAAAGTTAATGCTCAATTTACCCGATCCTCAGACATTGAGTCAAGCAATTGATTTTGCTGTGAAGTGTGACAATCGACTTTTTGAGTTTCGATCCGAGAGTCGTACAAGGGAGCCTCAACGTTATTATTCAATGGCAACATCAACATCCTCACAAAACGTACATTCGGAAATAGAAGACATGCAAATTGATGCGGTACGTTTTAAACCTCTTACTGAACAAGAAAAGATTCGTCGTCGTCAAGAAGGATTATGTTTATATTGTGGAGAACCTAAGCACACTGCTCAACATTGTCCAAAGAAACGTCGCAACTACAAAATGAGGAGTACGGCTGTCAAAGAAGACAACATGTCGAAAAACAAATTTGTCGAGCTACAATAGGGACCGTGCAGCTGGAACCCTGTACAATTCTCAATAAAGGTCCTATTCTCTCCTCAGAACCCTCTCCTTGTTTTATGATAGATGTATATTTAGGACCAAAAAATTACAGAGCCTCTGCCTTATTAGATTCAGGAGCCTCAGCATGTTTTCTAGATGAACAATTTGTTAAGAATCGTAAAATACCTTTAGTACAGAAACCTAAACCCGTACATGTAGAAGTCATAGATGGTCGCCCATTGTCCTCAGGAGATGTCACTCATGAAACCGTCCTATAAAAGTAACAATAGATGATCATAATAGCTATGTAACCTTTAACATAATTAAATCTCCGTCTAATCCAAGTTATTCTAGGTTTGTCATGGCTAGAAAAATATAACCCTCAAATAGATTGGAATTCTCGTAGACTTGACTTTTTCCAGGATATTATTAAACATCCTACCGATCCAATAAAAAGCTACAAGCCTGGTATAGTAAAACCTGTACTTATAGGTGCAAAAGCTTTTATACACGCAGCAAAAGAAGGATCAACTTTTGCTATTTACGCAACACCCATTTCTGATAGTGGAAAGGCTTCAAGTGGCATTCCAAGCCAATACCGAGACTATCAAGATGTTTTTGAGAAGAAGAATGCTGATATTCTTCCGGAGCATCGCCCATATGATTGTTCGATTGATCTCAAAGAGGGATCTCAGCCTCCTTTTGGACCAATCTACAATTTATCACAAAATGAGTTGGCTGAACTCAAGGAATATATTGAAGAGAATCTGGCCAAGAACTTCATACGCCATTCCAAATCTCCTGCAGGAGCTCCAATTCTATTTGTGAAGAAAAAAGATGGATCATTATGAATGTGTGTGGATTATCGGGGACTTAACAAGATCACTATCAAGAACAGGTATCCACTACCTTTAATCTCTGGACTTCTTGATCAACTGAATCAAGCTAAGATCTATACAAAAATAGATCTACGAGGAGCATACAACTTGGTTCGCATTAAAGAAGGAGATGAATGGAAAACTACATTTCGAACAAGGTATGGACATTTCGAATATAATGTTATGCCTTTTGGACTCATAAATGCACCAGCTGCTTTCCAACATCTCATGAATGATGTTTTTCATGAATTCTTAGATGATTTTGTTGTCTGCTACCTAGACGACATTTTAATCTACTCAAAGAACGTAGAAGAGCACGAAAACACGTATTAAATCATATCTTCACAGCTTCAAAAGCAAGGTTAACATGCGAGATGGAAAAGGTGTGTGTTTAAATACTCAAGTTGACTTCTTAGGATATATCATGATGGCCTCATGATGGATCCTAAGAAAGTCCAAACAATCATGGATTGGAAGATTCCAAAAACAGTAAGGGATGTACAATGTTTTTTAGGATTTGCCAATTACTATCGAATCTTCATCAAGAACTTCTCTCAAGTTGCAGCCCCACTTACACGTTTGACTTGTAAGGACAAGCTCGAGTGGAATAAAGAAGCAGAAGCATCATTTGAAGCTTTGAAGATAGCTTTTACTTCTGCACCAATCTTGTATCGCGTTGATTTTTCCAAGGCATTCTTTATGGAAACAGACGCATCTGACTTTGCTTTGGGTGCAATATTGTCACAAATGGGAAAAAATGACAAACTCCATCCAGTAGCTTTCAATTCCAGGAAATTTTCAGCAGCAGAGATCAACTACGAAATCCACGATAAAGAACTTCTCGCAATTGTGGATTCTTTTCAAGAATGGCGTCATTATCTAGAAGGCGCTTCTAGTCCAGTCACCGTATATACGGTGTCGTGTTGTGATTCGGCTACTATGTGAAAAAATTATACATGTATATTTAATGTACAATTTACTACTTAGCTAAATGAAAGTCATATCAATGGATTTTATTGATTATAGGATGTGATTAGGTTGCTAGTTTAGAAAGGATCTATTAAAAGGATTATTATTAAGGTTTATATAACCTTATTTTCTTTTTAGTAGTGACTTTTGAAGTTAATTTTATATGGATAATAACTTGTGTATATCTTAAGTCACCTTTGTTAGACATTAGTGATCCTTAAGATCTTATTTACTTCTTTTAATTGGTGCTTAAAGCACCAAGTATGTAAATCTTATAAGAAGAAGGATTAGAAAAGGGTCTTTAGTGTAAAAAGAGTAGTTTGGCCATCCATGTGGATGAATAGAGGTAGATGATAAAAATCTCTATTCTAATTGGCCAAGAATCATGCCCAATGGGCTTCAAGGAGGCTGCCCGAGGGTTTATTAGGAGTTAGGGTTTGTTTTTCGAGGGGGAGTCGAACATCAGAGGCTAGGGTCATCAGGTTTAGGGTTTTGGGTATGGTTTAGGTGCAAATCTTGCATGATTTGGACTTTTAATGAAGGAGTTATAGGCACTCAAAGTTAGGGTGTCGATTTTGGACATACTGTCACTCTTTTGGATATATCTCGCGCATACAGAGAGCAATCAAAGATCGGCGACTGAGGTTGGAAAGCGCACTTTCTCGGCTACACTTTTCACGTATATCTTGATAAAATCCAAGCTAGGGTCAAGGAGATATTGCGAGTTGAAGTCAGTGCTTGTAAGCTAAAGGCAGTAAGTGACTCTGCTTAACTAGCAGTTACATTTTGAGCTATATCTTAGTCAATTTGATGGATTTTTGGCTCAAAATTTTCAGGAGTATATATATGTTTATGTCACAAGACTATGTGCAAAATTTTTGTGGCATTAGGGTGTTGGGTTTGTGAGATATAGAGAAAATAGTGCTCGGGTGTCTCTGAGCTAGGGTTTTAAGCACCTGCTAGGGGTTTTGAGATATCGAACGATCGGAAGTATATTTGCGGTTGAATTTTTATCTGGTAAAGCTTAAAGGTGAATTCTACCTTTCCTGAAAGTTTGAAGAAGACTGAACGGCTGGATCAGAAGATATGATTTTCTAAAGTTTGGAAAGAAAAACATCCTTTGCGGGAAAATATATTTTTAAGGGTTTTGTTGCAAATTTGGACTTTTGTGCATACTAAAGGTGTTTTTGGGAGCCAAGACTTTATGGAGGTGTAAAAGGTGGATGTATAGAGCCATGATATGATTTTGGTATATAGATGAGTCTTTAAAAGGTTTTTAAGGATTTTCTACATATCATAGAGAAAACTTATGTACAAACCTACTTAAAAATAAGAGGTTTTAATCATACAAAACCTTTTTCTTATATTATCGTGTGTATTTGTCCTTCTTATTAAGGACAAATAACTCATTAGAGTTTAGCCAATAAATATTAAGTAAAATTTTCTACAGCTAGGTACTTGGTGTATTTCTAGATAGAAGTTCACGCCACACGACATATTGGTGAACCCGACGTGAAACATCTAGGGTGGAGAGTTTGAAGAAATATTTTGGCTTCTATTATGGCTGGGGAACAAAGAAGTGGTAGTGGGAATTGCAGTGGGGCATCACCAATGCAGCTTGATCCTGCTACAACTCAAATGTTTCAAGCATTTACTCTTTATATGCAGCAACAACAAGCAGTGGAGCGTAAGGAGGCTATGGCTACTAAAGCTTTACAATCTGTTGTTGGTATATTGGATCAGTTTGATGGGAAAAATATTTCCAAGTATTTGAAATATTATTCTCGAGAGATGGAGCTCAATAAAGTACCGGAGAAGGAAATGATTCTTACTTTTGAGCTTGCAGTTGTACCAGAGCTTCGTAAGCATATAAGGAGGATTATTCAAACTCATGGAACAAAATGGGAGGATTTTGCCCTGCAGCTAAAAGAAGAGTATTCTTTGGAGGATGCTGAAAGGGTAACAAAAAAAACACTTATGGAATGGGTTAATAAATCCAACAAGGAGTTGGTAGCAACAGAGTTATTTCGGGAGTTTGAAAGGCAATTTCTTCAATTGTCTCGGGTTGAGAAACTTACACTTGAAAATGACAAGGTGGAGCTATTTCTCCAATCAGCCAACAATGAATTACAGAGGGAGTTGGAATTATTGTTGGAGGACAATACAGAAGACAATGGACTTACTACTGATTGGAAAAAGGTCTCGGAAGCAGTAGGTATACTTGCTAAGAGAGAATATCGAAGAGGCAAGGTAGTGGTAAGACAAGAAACTAGGCCTCCTCCAATTACAATATCTCGCAGGCAAGTATCAGAACCTGCTATACTAGTAAGTTCTATTACCATTCCTATGTCCACAATTGTACCACAAAAAGATGCAATTGAGGAGTTAGTGAAAGGAATGAAAGACTTACAAATCAAGTTGGCAAAGCTAGAAGAAAAAGGAGGAAAATCTGAGATCAAACCTACATCAAAGCAAGGATATATACAACGATGTATTTGGTGCGATAGTATGGAGCATCCTCATAAGGAATGTGGAGATTTTGCTGATATTCTGCAACAAGGAGTAATTATATGGAAAGATGGAAAGATTGCAATGCGTGACACAAGTGAGTTCCTCAAAACCAACTTTGGAAAAGGAGGGATGAAAAGGGTTTTAGAGGATTATTTATCTCAACATACTATGGCATCAGGAAAAGCTACCACTTATGGTATCGAGGTTATAAGGGAGAAGGAAGATGTTTTTGATAAACATGTGGATACGGGGGATTTATGGAATCATGCTATCACCAGCATGAATAAGGGAAAGACATCAAGGCAAGAATTGCTTAATACAGCCACAACAATCAGGAATGCCACAGGATGGGATGATCCTGTAGATACCATGTCGGTGCATGCTTATCTAGCAAAATCCCACCATGAAGCTTTGATGGATATGAAGAGGGGAAGAAATATGCCAGAAGAAAACCTTGAGGGACCAAATAATAAGAAAAGATCTCAAAGAGATGAAGAAAGAACACAAAATAAAGGGGTATCTACACCGCAAGATAGTAGATCATCTGAGAATAGACCATCAAAATCATATTTCGAGGATATACCACTATCAAAAGAGAAATGGGAAGAAAGGATGGAAATGGGTAAAAACAAAGAGAAGAGCAAGCCTGTTGCCTATAAACTGCAATCAGATATTGAGGCAACAACACATTTGAAAGAGGTATTAGAAGAAAGGGTGTTAAATGCTAAAATTGAATTTACACTCCGTGAAATTTTGGGCATTGCAAAGAGAGAATTCCATGATGTCATTATTGACACTATCAAAAGAAAAAGGCAATTGATAGGGGAGTCAGCAATGTCTAATGCGCTTGATACAACATTAACAAAAGAAGAGGAACTGGAGTTGGCTAAATGTTGTATCAATCAAAAGGATCAATTTTTCTTGGATGAGGATAAGGTTGTTGACAAAGGTCCTAGTCACTATTCTAAGAAGCATTGGGCTAGAGCCACCACAGAAACTTTGATGAAGGTGGGGGACTTGACAGATCCAGTAGTTGCTCTTATTGACCATGGATCTGAAATCAATATTATGTCTAAAGACATTTATAAATGTGTGAGGTGGCCTATTGATACTGAACATGGTTGGGTGATCCGAGCAGCAAATAACACACATGGAGATCTTTATGGTGCTTGTCCAGATGTAAAGGTGAAAATTGGAGATGTATCTACTGAACAAAATTTCTTTGTTCAGAACAATACTTCATATCCAATAATTCTTGGACAACCATATATTATTGCTGTGAGGATGGAAACCAAAGTATTAGATGATGGATCTGCATGTGCTCGCATTAGAAGCCAAGATGGTAAACGAGCAGTGCAGTTTTCAACAATACCTGCTAATCATGAGCGCAATAGGGATTAT
>JAWRVF010001777.1:0-43647 GCA_036785485.1 Physcomitrellopsis africana | reverse complement strand
TGCTATTACACCCAATACATAAGCCTAATTTCCTCAAACCACTCAAAACATAACAAAATACTCTAAACCCTCATTCCCCCGCAGGAAGGGAATTTTTCCAAACTTCAATAATCCATAACTTTTAATCCAACCGTCCAAATTTACTCCAAATTTACATGAAGTATTGATGTATTCTTCACAACTACCAATACAAATTTCATCTGTCGATTCATTATCGATCTTTAGATATTGCCAAAATCCTAGCAGTAGCTTTAAACCCTTATTTACAAACACCCGTGTACTAAATTCTTCATATTTCACAATTTAAAAGTCCAAATGCTATGAAACTTTGATGTATAGCTTTTTAGCACAAAGATTCACCATCTTAAAAATTTTGAGACAAAAATTTGTCCAAAAACTTAAGATATGACAAACCCCAACATTATCAACAAAATGGCCTACTTACTACCTTGGAATTCAATCTGCTGTCTTTGACTCCCAATAACTCCTTTTTTAGAACTCCAAATGTAGTAATTCTTCCACATCATGTATGAAGCTTGAAATCCCTTTTCTAATCGCACCTTTCGATCTCCAAAAGCTTTCATACAACTCCTCCAATCCTCAAAAGAGTGACAGTATGTCTCATATTGACACCTTATCTTCAAATGGCTATAACTTCTTTATCCTAACTCCAAATCCTCTAATTTTTGTACACAAATTGTACCCAAAATCCTAAACTTTACAACCCTAGCTTCTGATTTCCTAATGGCCTCCTTGAAGTCGCCGAAACCCTTGTTAAGGTCGCGGGCAGCCTCCTCAAAGCCCATTGGGCATGGTATTCGACCAATAGGGATGAAGTTTCCCATTCCTTGCCTTCATCCAACCATGCCTTCATTTCATCCCTCCCAATTAGCCTCCTACTAGCTTATATTTTCATCCTTAGGCTCCCACCTTCTCTCAAGGCTTCATACTAATCATTTAGATCTTATAATTTTTAAATACCATAATCAAAACAAATAAAAATAAAATAAAGTTTCTTTTATCAATCCCTTTAATTTATTTTACTAACCATTCTAACACATATCTAAATTTATAAATATATTATGATTTTTGAGTGGATTTTATATATTGTAAGCAATTTCAGTACGATAGCGTGGCAAAGTTTCATAAAGTCTTTGTATCCTCTCCCATATTGCCAAGGCCTTTCTACAATCTAGGCGGTAGCATATATGTCAAAAATAATTAACTATGCATGGAAGGACTAGAAGGGTGGATTGGAAGATGTGCTGACTTAGAAGTATAGAATAAATTGCCTATTAAAGCCAATGAAGGAAACAACAATAGAAGAGCCATTGAAATTAAAGCTAATAGTTTGGAGGTGCGAGCTAGATACACTTTCAGGTAAGTAACTAGTACAACTTTGAATTCACTTTTTGATATTTATTTCATTACTGAAGCCATAATTCATGAGCCTTGGATAATAATGTAGTTATTTCACTCAGATGTATGGCAATATGCATTAATAATTTGAGAGATCAAGCATATAAAGTATTATATTTACACTATGTAGAATTTTATATATTACTCATCCATCATGGTTCTATAGTTACAGTACGCATTTGATTGAGATGCTAGAATATTACAAGTTCAGCTCAACAGTGACTATGCAAATAGAGCTAAATTTGAACTAGATCAAGATTTTAATTCCAACCTTGATCTTACGCTATTAGAAGTAGATTGATAGATTAAGGTGTAGGGATTGGCTAGTAATTGGCAAGACAATCTTGTTGTGACATCTATTTATACTGGTGAACAAGATGCTCTTACTTGTATTGAGGTTCTTTTTGTCTTTCTTGACACCATCATTTGAGCATAATTTTGCTATGAATTTTGTAAAAGTTTCAATGGTATGATGGCTTCTATACGATACTATTAAAAAATGAGCATGAATGCTTGCTAAAAAATATAGTTAGTCCTTTATTTTTTTAGCTAATTAATAGTAGTATTTATACCTAGAGGTAACAGTCTGTCTTAACACCTATATCTCTTGTATTATATAGGCTACACGTATATTTGAAAGTCAACTAGCAAATTCTTTGCTTAAAGAAGATGGATAGCTCGCATTTAAAAAGCTAGTGGCAACTATTATTGAGACTCTCATGTCCAAAATTGAAACAAAAGGAGAATTTGGGCAAGTACAATGGCGCTTGATTTCAGTACCTTAAGTCTTCAATCTACTTTTTTTTGATCCAACAATAGATCCTTTCAAGTCTTTTACCAACCTCTCTTTTGGTGCCAAAGTTGAGGTACAACTAGAAAAATATTTACAAATAGATTCTTCAATCTTAATTGGTTGAAGACTATTCTTTTTGTATATATATATATATATATATATATATATATATGTTTTGAGCATTTGATACCACTCTAATTCAAGTTTTTAATTGGGATTAATTGAACGTTATTTTATATTCCAAGATTTTAATTTATGCATATGTATTTGAAGAAGGAATGACCAATAATTGAATAGAGCATTTTTTAACCTTACTAATTACATTAATCAATTATTGCTGAATAATCACATTACTCAAAAAAAACAATAGCATGTAGATGTCAAACTAGGATTTGTCATTTAGCAATGACTTAAGCGACTTAGCATTCATGCTATGCAAGTTTGTACTTACTTTGTAATTTCTACAAACAAGGGCTAGAATCCAAGGCTTAGGATTCAGCGTGTACTAATTATAAGATATTTGTAGATCCCATATCTGATGAGCTTTAGTTAAAAAATTAGTCCACTTTGTATTGTTTTGGTTGATATTTTTGAACTGGCTATGTCTAGGGTAAGTCAATTGATCATTGTCATTATTTTCCTTGAGTTTTCAAAGACAATAGCTTTTTTTATATAGTGCAGTATCTACTCCTATATCTAAATGTAATTATACAATAATGTCTGGAAAAATAATTATTGTTTTTAATTGATTTTGTTTAAACTCTACGATTCATCAATTATAAATATCAGTTAACAAATTAATATATTTACAGGCATCCATTGTATGCCAGCTCAAGGAATTAGAAATGGCTACACAATAGACTTTGTTTTAGCAACTTAATAGCAAGTTACTTGTACTTTTTTTCTTTATACCATGTGTTGATAATCAGTTGCTGATTGAGTATTTGGCATTGTCACAAAATTGATATCCCCAAAGAAATACTACTGTTAGATCTGGATTGTATACACTTATTAACTTTGTCAGCCATTTTTATAATTTTAGACTGATTATTTTATAAATTATAAGGAGTAGTATTCTCCTTTAATTTGTTAGTCATCAACTGATTTAATCTTCTAAAATCGTATTTATTTAATCAGATATTAGTAACCTTAGAATAGCTTTCTAAGTATATTTTTATCCAAGGATTTATCCTAAACTTGTGTAGATTGTAGACCTAGCTTAGGTAGATTTTTGATTTGTGATAAGTATTTTGAAGTATTTTTCATTATCCCATAGTTATTAGTAAAATCATTGCCTCAAAGCTGTCAACAATTCATTTCTATCAAGAATCTGCCTTAAGATTTGGTAATAGAATAGATGAAATTTTTTAATCCAAAGATGATGAGAGAAGCCTTAGAAATGATAGCTTAAAGATGAAAGAAGCTTTAGGGAAGGTAGCTTAAAGGTGAGAGAAGTCGAAAGTATAATTCAATGTTTCAAAATATTTTAATTTGGATTAACAAATATAATGGAGAATTGATCTAAAGTTAATGCCACCTCTTGGATTCCAACTAGGAACCTTGTGGACACAAGTGACCACTTGTACTATGTGGAGGGCCTCTTTAAAGCAAAACATATAATTTTTATTAGAAAAATAGTTCATTTCTTTTTCTTGTTGGTTTAAAATTAGTGGCGATAGGTAGATAATAGGTAGGAGGTTGAATAACTTGTTCAAACTTGATATCAAGTTTTTATTCCTAAATAGAATGTAAAAGTTATTTTATAGAATCTAAAAATATATGTCAATCTTTTCTTAATTTTAAAAAAAATCTATTTTTGATCAATTCTATCTCTATTAATATCTTTTTTATTTTTTACTTTTGTATAATTTTTTAAAGTTATTTATATTATTTCTTATTATATTTATATTTTTTTTAAAAAAATAAAGTCTTCAATTATTATTTAAATTTAATTTTTTTGATATAAATAATTTTAAAATAAAAGAAATCCTATATTCTATATAAAATATAAAAAAAATTTGAAAAAAGAAACAAAACTTATTGTAATAGAAAAAAAAAGCCCAAAATAATTTCTTTCTTATTAAGCAAAATATGGTATATATTGCTAGGTACTTCAAAATATATTTATGTACTTGTGTGTTATATATAATTTTATTTTTTTATTTTAAAATATTATAATTAGAACTAAGAATTTTTTAATTATTAGAAGTAATTTTTATTACTTTTTATAGATCCTAAAAAAATAAATTTAATTTTTTTTTGTCAAAACTTATTCATAAGGCTAACTTCTTTTTAATATGTATATATTTTCTTCTAAGTAGTAGTTCTTCTACATAAAGTTTCTTGTTTTGGCCAAAGATAATATTTTTAATATTACATATTCTTATTGTCAATATAAGCCAAATTACATAGATTTCCAAATTCTTTAAGATACCAATTATTGCTAAGAATTACTAATATAGATCTTAGTTGCATTTGGATCCTAAATTAATTTATTTAATGGATAAAAAATCAATATTATATTTTTGATATAAAAAGTTATATATATATAAAAGATATCTAAAACTAATATTTATTTTTATCATTGAGTTGAATATTAAAAATATAAAATTTGATAAAAATAATAGTAATAATAATGATGAAGTGCATTGATTAGCTAAAGATGTATAGATCAAATTTTTTGATGATTTATATAAATTATAAAGAATAAAATTAAAAAATTAATTATATTTTTTATTTTGTTATATCACCAATTTGGAATTATCTATAGCAACTCCCACTAATGCCACTACCTCAAGCACAACAACCAATAATCTTGACATCACCTTAATAATTACAATAAGACATAATATAGATAATATTTCACTTATTTGTCAATTCTTGAAAACCATTAGCTATTATCAATTATACAATTGCAACCTTCTTTAAAGAAATAATATGATATTCCATGCAAGCCAAGTTTAAGACCTTATTAGTTAAATAAAGAATTAAGGCCAACAAGCTTTGTAAAAAACTTATCAAATTACATACACAACATAAGGCCAAACTTGTAGTTTTGAAACTACAAAAATAAATTGCTTGCCTTGAAGCAAAACTTGACATATACAAGAATAAAGCGGCGGCCACTTGTAAAGCATTTGTGAACAAAAATTGGTTTAAGAAAATAATAGCTAATTAGTTTTATAGATTATAACCAACCACCTAACAACTCATGATATACGCCATAAAATATTGATATTAGATTACGTGATATTTGGCCAAGCAGCAAAAGATTTCTTTGATTTTTTTTTTTGTTGATGGTCAAAAAAATTGTGTAGGATTTTAGAAGGAGATCCTTAATTAATGAATCTATTTTGATTTATTTTATCTATAATATTGATAACAAGATAACAAGCTTATCTTAAAAATCTACAAGTTCTAATGTTGAGGAGATGTCTCATAGGTGAAGAGATCCTAGCCATCCTCTCAACATATCATGATAGTGCATATAGAAGCCACTTCTCTAGTATTTTGAAAAGCAAAAAGATATTTAAGACTAATTACTATTGACTTGTATTATTCTAAGATGCACATAAATACACCAAGAAGTATGATGCATATTAAAGGTATAATAAAAATGACCTTTGGATGTATCTACCTTTTCAAATGTCATTATTCTTAATACCATTTGAGAAGTAGAGCATTGATTATATAAGAGAAGTCTATCCCAATTCTTAAAATAGGATGAAGACTATTATAGTAGCCACTGAATACCTTACTAAGTGAACTAAGGCTAAGACAATCAAAACTAATAATGCTAAGCATGTTGCCAATTTCTTGTTTAAACAGATCATCATCTAATTCAGATGCCCAAAGATCTTTATTAATAATAGGGACAAATACTTACAATAAAAGATAATAGAAGATATAACATTGCAATTTAGAATTAACCACCACAAGATTACATTATAATATCTTCAAACCAATGGTTGTATAAAACATATCAACAAAATCTTATTGAATATATTAAAAAAAATTATTATCAATTCTAAGAAAGATTAGAATTCCAATCTTTTCATAACCTTGTGGACTTATAGAATTTTTTTTAAGATAACTATATAAGTCACTCCTTTTTTATTAGTCTATAGTACAAAAGCCATTTTTTCTATTAAATTAGAGATTTTTTTTTTTTTTGAATTACATTTGCTGAAAGATTGTCAAATAGACAATCTTTGATAAATTGATTAGAGCACCTAAAAGATTAGATAAGGCCAAGTGGATGAGTGCATAGTACATAAAACCTATACAAAGAAAAAAAAAGATTATCTTTGATAAGCATCAAACTTCCTAAACCTGGGTCTAAAAAAAAAAGATTATCTTTGATAACTATACATGGTTAGATCCTTACATGGTAAAAGAAGTCTTTTCAAATAACTTGATACAATTGTAAATACTTGTTAATCTTAGAATTACTTTTTAAAATATTTTTAATTTTAATATCATTAAATCAAATATAAAAATAAAATAATAGATTTTATACTTTTTGTGAGGTGTAACTTAGAAAAAATCTTATATAAAAAGTGTTAAAAGATAAAGAAAAATACTTAGTACAAAAAATGAGTTAAAATAAGAAGAAAAAAGTTAAAGAAAGAAAGAAAGAAAGAAAGAAAGAAAAAAAAAAAACAAAAAAAACAAAAAACAAAAAACTTGATGTAAAATAAATTATAAGAAGAAGAATAAGAATTAATATAAAAAAGATTAGAAAAATAAAAGTTAAAAATAGTTAGTATGAATAGATAAGATGATTATTCACTATTATATTACATGTTGTCTTATTTGAGAATGCAAAATGCAAAAGATAAACTTATATTTTATAAATAATTAAAAACCTAACAATTGTAATAAAATCCTAAATTTTAAAGCAATCAAATTTTAAAGAAATCTTAAAAGAATTTTAAAAGAATCACAAAAAAATCCTAAAGAAATCTTAATGAAATTATAAAGAAATCTTAAAGAAATTCTAAAGAAATCCTAAAGAAATTATAAAGAAATTATAAAGAAATCTCAAAGAAATCCTAACAAAATTCTAATAAATTCTAAATAAATCTCAAATAAATTTTAATTATATCTTAATCAAATCCTAAGTAAATTCTAATAAAATCTTAATTAAATTCTAATGAAATTTATATAAAATTCAAATGATCTTAATTAAATCTTAAAGATATTTTAAATAAATCCTAATCAAATTCTAACCAACCTTCATATAATTCTAAAGAAATTTTAAATAAATCCTAACAATATCTTAATAAAATCCTAAAAATATCTTAAGTAAATTTTAATAAAATCCTAATTAAATCCTATAGAAAATTTAAAATTTTAATAATTATTAATTTAATTTTTTATCTTCATTCAAAATTTTAATAATTATTAAATTAATTTTTTTTTAATTTCATTCAAAATTTGCATACTTCTTGATCTACTAGTTGAAAACAAGCATACAAAACCTAAAGAAATTTGAACTTACAGATTGAAATAAAAAGCTTTTATTCCATTTAGATGTTGGTTGTCTTCTTTCTCCAACCTTGATGTCAATCATCCAATAGCTCCTTTTTGTACCATTCACATATTTTTAAATTTTATAAAAATATTAAAATTTTTTGTTTGATATTGAAATTCAACCTTTACATTATTCTAGTTATAAAATTTTTAATAGGATTTTGCTTGAATTGATTAGTTATTTTTAACAAGATTTCTTTTATTGCTATTGCCAAACTATGGGAATATCATGAAGATAAACACGTTCTAAAAAATCTTCTTCAAATGCAATTAATCTTGAATTAAGACAAGACAATTAGAAAATGTTAGAAATGTACTTCAAATGACTTGACATTTGTTTTTAAATGCAATTGTACTAGAAAAAAGACATTAATGATTATGAAGAATAACTTTCAAATGAGCAAAGGCATCTAAAAGAATTGATAAATCAACACATTTTGGAACTCATTCCATTTGAAGATAAAACATATTCATGGGATAGGTTTGCATTGGAAAGAGCAAAATAACAATTACTACAAGAAGAATCTAATTCAAAATAATCAATAAATAAATAAATAAATATATTCATTCAAATTAAAAATAGTAGAATATAAATTTGTTGGAAAAGATAACTCTACCAACACCACAAACAAGTAAGACATTCTATTCAAATCTTTAATCACAAAACATGATATATTTATTCACAAACAAACACATTGTACTTAAAACTAACACATCAATCCTATACTCTAGAACAAACAAAACATACTCCAAACAAATGAAATTGAAGAAGAGAAAATCCAAGAAAATGGTCTATAACTCAACAAATAAATATTGACAACTTGGATAGGATCAATTGACCTGAAACAATAACAATTGATGGATTAAAGTACAAGGCAAGGAATTAGGGATTAAACTTGGGATTTCATTTTTAAAGTAAGAGGTTGAGGATTTAGAATTCTATAATTAAGGGTTGAGATTTAAAGCTTAGGATTAAAGATGTATGGAACAAGATTAGAATTTAGAAATTAAAATTTATGATTTTGGGATTTAGATTTAAGGTTTAAGAGGTAATGCTTGAGAGTATAGGGTTTATGTATCTTATAGAGTTCTAGGATTTTAGAATGATTTTTTTCTTTTCATGGCATTAAGTTTGAGTTAACTTGCACCTTCCTCCATTCTGCGCCTTGTTATCTCCTCAATTGTCATGTTGCTTTTTCCTCGAATTCACTTACCGCTCTCAAACACATACCATATCCACCGAAAATACACACGTTGTTTCGATCCCGACATGCGCACCGCAACGGGGTGCAATGACCCATCTGTGATGTTCAAACATCCGAAACCAAGTCCAAGTTGTAGACCTGTGATATCAAGGATATAATTGGTATCGATTTCTGTGTTGGTTGAGTATGATTCTGTTCTTCGACGAGGTCCTCTTCTTTGAAGGTCGGATGCAGTTCCGGGGCTGCTTACAACGCGGTGCACGCGGCTACTTCGAGAGCTGATTACCATGCGGCGGTTCCGCGGATGCAGGGATTCTGGCGCGGTGACGGCCACCCCGGACAGCCGCGCGTTTCTACGCCAATGCATTGGACGTCTCTGTCAGCATTTCATTCGTCTCAAGGGTGATGACCACCAATCAGTCTCATTCTCATCCTGAGCATGACCAGATCCACGCAAAGAGCCTCGCCTGGCCTCACCTGGCTTCACCCACAGTTGCTTGCCTTACCTCGCCTCGCAATTGCTGAAAGCTCCATGTCTTCTCTCTTGCACGCATGCCTACACGCTGTGACGTTGCTCTCTTTGGTGCAAATAGCGGCGTCGCCGGAGTAGTCGACGAAGATTGCTTTGCTTGGCGTGCTTCCTCCAGAAAATAGGCAGTTGTCTGAACCGGGTTGGACTAGGGAGTGGTGTGCTGAGGGTGTGGTGGATTGGATGGATTGCAGCGTGAGCGCAAGTATTTGAGACTAGCATCCTCAGGGCCGAGTTGACCTGGTGGTTGAGATCACAACGAGATTCCGTGGACGGTTCGGGTCAGCAGTAGCTTGGTTCGCGTGCATTTGTCGGTAAGGGTTTGTAGCTTGGCTTGAGTTGCAGAGTCACATGCTTTGTTGAGTTGTTGGGCAGCTGCTGAACTGGGTTCTGTACGTTGCTGTCGTAGGCGCAAGTAGCGGCGTCGCCGGAGTAGTCGACGAAGATTGATTTGCTTGGCGTGCTTCCTCCAGAAAATAGGCAGTTGTCTGAACCGGGTTGGACTAGGGAGTGGTGTGCTGAGGGTGTGGTGGATTGGATGGATTGCAGTGTGAGCGCAAGTGTGAGAATAGCTTCTGCATGGCTACTTTCTTGAAGTGTTTTGTTTCGAATTTTTTTTGTTATTAGAAGTGTATTGATTGAGAATTTAAAGAGAACGGATTTAGTGTATAAGTAGAAGTTGGATGAGAATAGAGTGAAGCTAAGTATTTTTGTAAAAAAGAAATTTTTATATTTTCATGAATTTTTTTAACAATTTAAGATATCAATAGTTTATACTTTATAGTGTCATGTAAATTATATTTTAATTTTTTATACTATATTAAGTAAGATCTATACTTATGTATATTAATGAAATTCTAAGTGATTTAATGTATTGTGTCGATTATGTGATTAAAGTGAAGGTTTAGAATATTTTATTAAGAATATATCTTAGTTAAGGGTGAAGAATTATTTGTAAGATATATGTTAATGGTTTTGATATTTTTAATTGGTTTTTGGATGAAATTTCTTTCTAGTAGAATTTGTATTTTTGGAGATTGATGTTTTTTATGATATTATATTGGAAATAGTTTGGTGGTGTGAGTAATACATTTAATATCTTTTATTTTATTATTATATTTTTAATTTATAATTGAAATTGTAAAGTGGTGATAGATAGATGTGATAATTAAGATATGAGACATTAAACATAAGATTAGCTTAGGCACAAATATATAAAATTTAGCTTCAAATTTGAGATAAGAAAAAATATATGAATGATAGACTTCTGATCATTTGATCCAATTTAATAGAACTAAAATGTGGAATGAAATAAAATTTTGAGGCATTCTTACTAGAATTTTGATCTTATTTGATTAGATATGGATTGGATGTTTTTTGGAATTTGAGTTGGTTTTTTAAGTGAATTAAAAGGTGGATGCATTCAAGGAACTTCATTGTTATTGTAAACTTTTTGGAGTATGTTTGCATCTTATTGAAAGATTATTTTGGTTGTGTATCAAAGTTTGTAAGGTAGATTTTTTTAGGTAGAAGTCATATAAGGTTTAGGATTATGATTTAAGATTAGTAATTTTTATATTGAAGTTATAGGTTGAAATTAGGATATTTAAATATGTAAAGAAATTAAGTGTTGGTTTTAGGATTATTTAGGATTGATGGTTTAGTTTTAGAATTATAGATTCAAGTTGTAGGATGCAAAATTGTATGGTTTATGGAATAATGTGGATAAAAGAGTGTTTGATGAATATTCTTAAAATACAAAACAAATCTAATATGTAATTGTCTACAAGTGGTGAGAAGGTGAAATTGGGATATTTGTTTCTAATTTATTATGGCATATCTTTTGGAATTAATCAAGCAATATATATTCATGGTTTGGAGCTATTTACATGATTTTTTTATGTCAAGATCTTTAAGCATCATGGAACAATATGACCAAATATCAAATATGCAAGGTATTTGTGAAGATACTTGGAAAGGATCTAAAGTTTATATTGGAGCATTCAAGGTTTTATTGAAGAAAAAAGACTTAATGAATAGAAACCAATGTGCAAATTTGTGCAAGAAAATTGAACATGTTACAAAGGTTTTTGACCATCTAATGACTTGCACCAATGATGGATTGGAATTTGGACTTTTATTAAGTGAGTTATTTTGTATAATAAATAAATCTTATTTTCTAGTAAAAAAATGTGGAGAACCAAATTGGTGTGAAGAAGCTATCTTCCAATTGAATAATAAAGAGACTTTTAGGGAACTAGTTTTGGATTTGAAATGTTGTTGTGATATAGCAAGTGATATGCTTTTCAAGCACTATCCCAACAAATTTGAAGACATTATATATTATTGTATTCACAACATGTGATGATGAAATACTGAGGAATGATGTAGTAGAATTTCTACATGGCGGTGAATCCATACGATTATGGAGGTCAGCAAGGCCATCAGATTGTAAGCATCTATTTACATGTATGCATACGAAGGCTTAAGTGTTGGGGTTTAGAGTTAGCTATGATTGTGGGGACTTAATTTAATATAGGGATAAGCTGATTGTGACTTAATTTTAAGGTCTTCTTCTTTGATGTCTCTTTCCAATAGCCATAATCCTTCATTGACAGATATGACAGATACGTTTTGTTTTTGCTTATTAATAAACCTATCACATGATTCCATATCATCACATAAAATACTATTCTTTTTAAATGGCAACTGCCCCATTTTACCACTTAAAGAATTCATGATAAGTTTAAGACATTCTCTCAATGCAGGGTTATACAACTTATTATTTAGGTCTTTATAGGTATCCTGTTCCATCTTTTGTCTCATGATAGGTTCAAGATAGTCTTTGAATATAGGCCCACACTTCATGTTATATACATATCCTTCATGTATTTTAAATGTTCCATTATACCTTCTAAGAAGCTTTAAACTAATACTATCACTCCAACATGTAAATTCTTTATTATGATCCCAATCTAGTGTACCATCTTCATTTCTATAAGGTATTATCTTATCTCTCGGCTGACTAATTATTATGACTTTGTATATACCTATCTTATCATCATAAATAGTACTAGATTCTTTTATTTTTATATTATCACAACTCCATGTACCTATAGAGGTATCCAATACTTTAGTAACATAAGAATATTCTTTATTTATCATTACATACGGAATAAAGATACTACATCTATAGACTGCACATCATAGTGCTTCTCTTCCATAGCATTAAAGACTTGACATCTACCTCCTATTAAAGCTTGTCTTATCTTCTTGTCAAATACAGGGTCTTTAATAACTGGAAGCTTATACTTGATAGTCATACCATCAAGTTTATGAATAGTAGACAAGGAATACCTAAAAGCAGACATAGACATTTGTGATAATGTCAAAGACCTATCTATCAAGAGGTTTGAATCTATAGACTCAAAAGTCTTTCTAGCCTTGAAGTACAACTCTTTTAGAGATAATACATCTTTTATAGCATAGTCTTTTATCTTGTCAACATTATCTTTCATATATAGCTCAAAGGTATTGTTATAAACACTACTTTGTACTATTGCATGATCTAGGTATCCTTTTGAGACATTACATTTGAAACCTATTGTAGCATTCTTCAAGGATGATAACATGAACTTGTATAGATCCATAGATCTCATATTGTTGTACTTAAATTGCAATACTCTACCATGACTGTCTAATACAGTACCTTTAAGTTCTCTGCTTTTAGATGTTAGTATTTTCATAAGTATGTAATCATCAAATACACCATTATTGTAACCTACCAATAGGATATTCTTATCTCCTACATGTTCATGTATAGTCTTAAATATATCCATAGAGATATCATATAGGGACTAACAGTACTAAGAGTTTACTTACTCATATTCCTTTATTAGAGTTGTATAGTTATACTGTTGCTGTCTAGTTCCTACATCGTGTGCCTGGCTCATATACTTACAGTGAGGTACAATAGGTCTGGTAGACACATTGCACAATATAGATTGTGAACAATTACTAATGCTACTTATAACACCACTAAGAAACCTTTCTGATATATCGTGTTCGCCTATCAAGTACTTAAACCTATTGGACCTTTGTTTGGTACTACCTTCAAGTCTAAAGCACTGTAAGCTTTTGTAGACTCCCATATCTATGAAGTCGCTAAAGTGTGTGGCACTACATACAGCATGAGCAACTGCCAAGCATTGCTGTGATGATGCAAAGTACAAGTTCGAAACAACAACATGAAAGGATACTTTTACATTACTGCTGTCGACGCTCTGGTACACAAGGACATCTATTCTTTCTCTTAACACATCCCTCAGGACAGACGTTATATGTTCTACAAAGACATCTGCTTCTACATTCCACTTATCAGCAGGACAATCTATGTCAAGTCTGAATCTTTGAGGTCCTTCTCTTATGACTTCTGAGAATCTTCTTTCACTAGGAAGCAATCTTTTGTACCATATTAGAAAATACTTCCAACTTTCAAAGAAAGTAAAGTATCTTTTATCATCATCATCAACACGCTGAACTATGCATCTATCTTTGCCTGTTAGGATGGAGCTTAATGGACCAGTCTTTATTGCATTATAGAACATCTTTCCCTTATATATCTTGCTCATCTTCGCAAGCATTTAGTATTGTAACATATAAGTAATAATGTCCAATAAGTAAGGAAGTGATATTTCTTCAGTTGCAGTCGTACGTGGTACTCCAGCACTAGCACGATGGCATCAATCTTTGTGAAACTTTTTGGATTTAACCAAGGTGGTTTTGAAGACCCAATGTTACAGTTCTTTGATACTTATAACGGAAAGTATATCATAGAGGATGTACACAGGATGTGCATAGCTTTCAAAACATCAGAAGAAGACATCTACGTCTACTTCTTTCCAACAATATCTACGGACTACAAGCTAATATCATCGTTAACAACCTTGGAAGATGATAGCTGTGATGTTGCATTCTCAACTAATGAGTCTTGCACTGTTGGAGAAGCAGTGTTTTGTTTCCCTTGTGACACTTCTGACAATGCTGCACAATATCTTGGTTTAAGCTATAACAAGAGCAAGCACTACAGTACGATGGTAGAAGAATGTTCAACATGGACTATAAAACTTGAAGAAAGAGGTAAGAGAGATGTGTATGCTAGAATGTCACCTATATGGCCTTGTGATATATACCATGTACAGTGCTCAGAAGGTAGAAAAAAGGAGATTGTAAGAGATCTAATATGTGTTTGTCCTAAGAACCCTGAGTTTATTACTTCGAAGATATTTTGTGTGATATACAACACCAAGTTTGTATGCTCGAACTTTGATAGGATAACTCTTTATTTTTTCGACACTAAGAAGTGGGCTCTAAAGAGTTCTAGAGCATCACTAATGAGAGAAATTCTTGTAGGAATGTATAAATTCATAACAGATATATGTGAGTCCTATATGGAAACCATTGAGCCTGCTACTAAAATAATGGATTTTATACAATCATCTGACAACAGGAGAAAGATAATGTACACCTGTGCCGGGATGTTGTACAAAGAGGACTTTGAAGAATTGTTGGACTCTCGACAAGACGTGATAGGTATGAAAGGTGGTGTGTACGACTTTACAGAAGATAGATTTAGAAGAATGGAACCAGACGACTACATCACCCTGTCAACCAAAATCCCATTTGTACAACTTGATTGTAATCCAAAAGCAACTAATGAGGTACTTGATCTACTGACGAAAGTATTCCCCAACAAGAACATAAGAAAGTATTTTATGAGATTTGTTTCATCATGTTTAGAAGGACGAAATGCAAACAAGATATTTTCCATATGGTCAGGATCTGGAGATAATGGAAAGACTATTATGGTTTCTCTGGTCGAACGAGCATTTGGAGACTATGCAATAAAGATGCCAACATCACTACTCATGGGAAAGAGAATACAATCATCAACAGCTACTCCAGAACTGGCAATGCTTAAGGGAAGACTTATAGCTCTCGTTCAGGAGCCTGATGAAGGTGACAAGCTTAACCTTGGTGTTATGAAAGAGCTTACAGGAAATGACAGTCTATACGTTAGAGGGCTGTACGAAGAAGGAACTATTATACCTCAGACAGCAAAGTTTGTACTTATTGCAAACAGGATCCCACAAATGAGTACGTTTGATAAAGCAGTATGGAGCAGAGTCAGAGTAATGCCATTTATGTCAACATTTGTTGACAAGATGGAACCATCTCATGATTTCCTCACGACACACTTGAAGGACATCAACTTCTCCAACAAGATTCCCTTGCTTGCTCCTATATTCATGAGATTAATCATAGAAGAGTACAAGCAATATCTAATTCATGGCCTTGAAGAACCTAGTGAGGTTAAGGATTGTACCGAAGCAATTTGTATATCCAATGATATCTTTGGGCAATTCTTAAGTGCGAATGTTGAAAAGCTTAGTAAGAGTATAATTGCTGTAAAGGAGCTGTATGATGCTTACAAGTTTTGGTCGAAGGATATGTTTCCAACAATGAGAATAAAGGATATATCATCCTTGCGACAATATCTAGTTAAGAACTTATACACCATAGATGCTATAGATCGGATTCAAGGTATTTCTCTAATATAGATGACAAAAAAAAGATTTTCATGTTGCATACTGTAATATCAGTGACTCATATGTTGATACAGGTAAAGAAAAAAAGAGACTTTGACTTTAGTACTATTGTGAACAATAATGTTTCCCATAGCATACGTTTGCTCTGGATATACACTACACTAACTATCAATACCTTTGTCTACTATTCCATATTTCAAACTTCTTAGATCTAGGTGTGAGGCATTCGATGAATCTTGGAAAGTAATCTCCAGCAACAGACCCTTTAGAGCAATCGGTGTTGTATCCATCTTCGGTCTTATCCTCGTACGGACTATCCTTATTCTTTATTACTAAGTTGTTACTGAACGTGGACCTCTTAACTCTCTGTCCATCTTGAAGCTTCTCAAGTATCTTATCATCACGGGAGTCCCATTTGTTGTGTACATATATCGTCTTAGTTATTGTATTGGTTTCATAATAAGGATGATCTGATGGGTCAAAGAAGTCTTCAGGTTTCCTTCTATTCTTCCTCATATTCTCTTCTAATATCTCATTGGACATCTTAGCCGCAACATCAAATGGTACATAAGGAAGATCTCTTTTGTTTAAGTCTTCTTCATGTGCTCTCATCTTAAGTCCAATAAGATCCATCTTCTGTTTGTCTGTTAATGGTACTCCTCCATTTATGGTTAGCTCATATTTTTCATTGTACTCATGATCAAGCGTAGCTCTATAGTCTTCTCTTTTTGCACAATAGCAACCAATAGACACTATCTTCCTCCATTTGTGAATATGAGGATGCTTAACTTGATACTCCTTGAGTGAATCGTATTCTTCTTGTGTTGTCATAGATCGTATAGCATCCCATGCTTCCTTGACATAACCACTTGGTAGTATGGGATATATTTTCTCACCAACCATCCTACACTTTATACCCCATCGTTCATATACCCAAGGAATCATTCCTGATTCTTCAGCTTTCCTTATCTGCTCCTCAGTAGGGGGTTGATCAAGGATTGCTTTGTTTCCTTTTCTTCCTTTTCTTTCATCTTTACAACTACTCTCAACTCTGCAACCTCTTGCTTTATCTCCCTGGCAAGGTTCTCTCTACTTCTTTCAAACATGTCTAGATGGACTGATGGTACTGCCACACAATCATCAGGTATAGGTATCTTCACTCCTTTCTCTTTTAGTCTATCAAGATGGGGTTGAGCTTCACGAAGCTTCCTTATAGACTCATCTCTATCGTGTAAAGTGCTAAATGCTTCAGGAACCGTATTCAAACCATTAGGGCGATAGTTCCTATGAATACCACAGAACGATGAGCCCGGCTTTGCAAAGCGCTCGCATTGCTTTTTGTCTAGTGTATAGTTGTGAACTATTGCTTTACAACGCTTTGGTTTTTGTATGGCACCATCTTTATCAACTACGATTGCTCCTTTGTGCTTGCCACAAAAAGGAGTACTGTCCTTTGCTTTGTTTGGACACTTTGATCCTTTGTTTGGTCCTGTAGAAAGTATTGCCTCACATTTGGAGTCAGGTGGGGGTGTCGCTGGAGCTTTAATTCCTTGAAGACTGTTATTAGTACCACTAAAGTACTCGACCAGTTCATCGAAGATCTGCTGCTTGATGTGAAGTAAGATCTCTATAAGGCCATCTTGAAGCTCTTGCATCAGAGAATCTTTGATCGCTTTAAAGTCAGACATGACTCTATTTACCTATATGACCTAAGACACCTATAACATCTACGATGCTTATAACAAGCTGCAAGTATTACATATATAACCAATATTATATCACTTGCAGAATGTCATTTGAATTATCTACAACGTTTTACAAAGAAAGATCATCTGTTAAAGATCAAAAAAATATCTTTTTTTTATATTGTATAAGCTTTAGCTCTTCTGAGATACTAGAGTACTCAAACATCATCGGCAGCATTATCTTGTTCTTCTGCAAGATCTGTCTCATGTACCATATTCATATCACGCTTGAGCTCATCAAGTGAGGAGCAGACATATACAGTACGTCCCTCTATGATAGATGTTAGTTCCTCAGCACTTGTCTTGTGCATAGTATCATAAGGATTATTAGCGGTGATCACAATAACTTCATCACTGTTAATCTGTACACTTTCATCAGCACTGTCAGGTACAGTATGGCTACTCATATTGGTAATCTTCTCGCCTATCCCCTCGATTTGAGTGAATAAGAAGTTGCCACTCTGTTTAGTGCAGTCATTAATGAGACCCATGACGTACTCTAGGTCATCGCGTGATACTTTGATACCGTTAGTAATATGAGTCTCAACAATTGTGCCAAGGCCTTCAATAGCTCTCGTCGTAGCAATGGCGCGCTTCTCAGATACATCCATCTTCCTCTCTAAGGATGTCATTTTACTCTCTATAAGAGATGTTATCTTTGTCTCCATTAGTGACAGCTTTGCAAGAACAGCTGATATGTCTTGGGAAGGCGATTGCTTGTTGAAACTTTAGATTTAGTGCTAAAGTATCGGGCTTGAACATATTATATATCAAATTGCAAAAGGGATGTGTTACTTGCATGACATGCACATTGCACATCGTGGTCTAAAGCCTGAAAATATTTTGGTTAATATTATGGAAACAAAAATTATGAGCAAGACTATTCGACATGCTATTGTGAAAGTGATTGATTTTGGAATGTCCAAGATTGAAGTTGGAAGTAATCCAAAGACTACAAAGAACAATACTACTTATGGTAGTTGTCATTACATGGCTCCTGAGGCATTGAAAAAAAAATTCCAAACAATGACAATGTGTCCTTTTGAAGCAGATGTTTATTCATTTGCAATGGTATGTTCTAAGATTCTTTCAAAAGAAGATTCATTTGATGATGATTTTACAATGAAAAAGATATTAGAAAGAATTGAAAAAGGTGAAAGACCAAGCTTACCTTCAAATTGTGATGAATTGAGTGAGCTTATCAAAGAGTGTTGGAGGTTGAATCCTTTGCATCGACCAACATTTGCAACTATTTGTGAAAGATTGAACTTATTAAAAAAAAAAAATTTAATTGGAATTGATATGGCAAATGTACTATATTTTGGAGCATCAAAGAACAATTGTCATCAAAATATAGAAATTCAGCAAATACATAATAGATTGCCATTGGTAAGACTTGTACTAAAAACTAAAGTAAATATGTATTATATTAAGTGTATTGATTGTATTTTATATTTGTATGCACTCTTCTATGCTATAATGATGTCTAGATGCATGTTATGAGCTCAAGTTAATAAGACTAGGTTAAAATGTAATACATACATCATTCTTAATCTTTTACTAATATATAGTTGAATTTTTGATTGTAGGTTGATTTCCTTGAAGAAGAAATGTTTGGTAGATTACAATATTTATCACAAATAAGACAACAATGTGCAAATAAAGTGAAGGCATTGTATCTTGTTGGAATGGGTGGAATAGGCAAGACCACAATAGCAAATGCTACATTGAATGATGTGAAGCACATGTATAGGGCCTCATGCTTTGTTGAGTGCATTGAAAGTAGTAGTGATTGCTATAAAACTTCTTGTAATATTTTAGAACAATTTAAAGTTGAATCAAAACCAAGAGATTTAAAGGAAGCTCAAGAAATGTGGAAATCATTCTTGATGAAGAATAAAACCATCTTGATCTTTGACAATGTGAAGAATCAAAGTGAAATTGAAGATGTTGTGCCTATGGATGACATATTTGCTAGTAATGGTAGTACATTGATTGCAACAACTCGAGATGAAAAGGCAATAAAGCATCATGGTGAAGGAATTTGTAAAATAAATGTTGAAGAACTTGATGAAGAATCAAGTTTGAAGTTATTTGTCACTCATTCTTGTGGCCAAGACAATTTGCCTAATGAACTTGTTGAGGTTGGCAAAAAGATTGTAAAAGCTTGCAATGGCCTACCCTTGAGTCTAAAAGTTATGGGAGCATTTTTAAGAGGAAAAAAGAGATTGAGATGTTGGGAGCGAGCTTTACAAAAGTTGAAAAGAGGAAGTGACTTAGATGGAGATGAAAAGAATAGTGACTACAAGATTTGGAAGATATTAAGAGTAAGCTTTGACAATTTGGAAGTTGAAGAGAAGAAAATATTTTTAGACATATGTTGTTTCTTTTGTAATGATGTATATCCACAAGGCATGTCAAAAAAAAGAGCATTGCGATTATGGGTCAATAATAAAGAAAAAAAATTGGAACAAGATGTGGAATTAATATTAGATACATTGATTTACCAATCATTGGTAAAAGAAGACAAAGATGGAATTATAAGAATACATGATCAACTACGAGATATGGGTAGAAAGATTGTTGAAATTGAAATGGAGTATAAATACACACGAATGTGGAATTTGAATGTAGATCCATTTCAAGGAGTATCAAAGAAGGTAATTTACCTAACTATTATCAAAATGGCATGTGTAGAAGTAATGTAAATAAAAAAGAATCAACATTTAAAGGTTGGAATTTTTTTATTTTTATATTATGTCATTTTTACTATGTTGTTTTAGATGTATGTTGATGTAAAGTTATTATTTAAACAAGTTAATCTTGTATTGTAATTAGATTTGTGTGTATATTAAGTGTAGCAATAATGTGGAAATTCTAATATTTTTGTATGTTTAACTGTATTGGTTTATAGTTGGAGGGATTATTTTACAACCATCAAGACAACAATAGTATTTGTGAGATAAGAAGTGCTTGTTTTTCATCACTTCAATTTTTGAGTTGTAATATTGGTATTTTTGCACCAAATATTGTTATAAGGGTATTAAACATATTTCTTGTGTTGGTAAAACATTCTCTTAGTTTAAAATGTTTTCTACTAGATATGTCATTTGGCATTGAATTAAAAGAAGAATTAGTAGACAAAGCATTGCGCATGCTATATGATAAAGATGTTTATAGAAAGTTTGAGAATTTAAATGTCTTACAATTGAAAAATTGTTCTTTTATAGAAAAATTTCCAAATTCATTTTTTAAAATTGCTACCTTATTAGAACTTGATTTACAAGGATGTTCAAACTTGATCATGCTACAAGATGAAATTAAGTATATGACTTCTTTGAAAATACTTAATTTGAAGGGTTGTAAAAAATTAAAAACATTATCAACATCAATAGCAAGTTTCTTGTCTTTGAAAAGTTTTAATATAAGTCAATGCTTAAGGTTGACATCATTGCCAAATGCATTGGGCAACCTCACATCTTTAACTACCTTGGATATTAGTAGGTGCTCAAGCTTGACATCATTGCCAAATGAATTAGGCAACCTCACATCTTTGACTACCTTGGATATTAGTAGGAGCTTGACGCATCATTGCCAAATGAATTGGGCGGCCTGCTGAGCGAGTACGAACTTGATATCCCGAAGCTGTAAAGCAAGCATCGTGCCACGTTGGGCGGAATCTCTTTGAATAACTTAAATATAAGTGAGTGCTCAAGCTTGACATCATTGCCAAATGAATTGGGCAACCTCACATCTTTGAAGATCTTAAATATAAGTGAGTGCTCAAGCTTGACATCATTGCCAAATGAATTGGGCAACCTCATATCTTTGACTTCTGTGGATATTAATGGTATACAGCTTGACATCATTGCCAAATGTAGTTAAGCAACCTCATCTTTATTTGCCTTAGGATTTATTAAGGTGTAACCAAGATTGATTAGGTCATTGCCAAATGAATTGGGCAACCTCACATCTTTGACTACCTTAGTATAAGTGATTGTCAAAGCATCATTGCCAAATGAATTGGACAACCTCACATCTTTGTTGCCTTGTATATGTGGGGGGTGTCAGCCAGTGCATCATTGCCAAATGAATTGGACAACCTCACATCTTTGACTACCTTAGATATAAACGTGTGCTCAAGCTTGACATCATTACCAAATGAATTGGACAACCTCACATCTTTGACTACCTTGTATATGTTTGGGTGCTCAAGCTTGACATCATTGCCAAATGAATTGGGCAACCTCACATCTTTGACTACCTTGTATATGTTTGGGTGCTCAAGCTTGACATCATTGCCAAATGAATTGGACAACCTCACATCTTTGACTACCTTAGATATAAACGTGTGCTCAAGCTTGACATCATTACCAAATGAATTGGACAACCTCACATCTTTGACTACCTTGTATATGTTTGGGTGCTCAAGCTTGATGAAAATCTCATTACCAAATGAATTAGGCAACCTCACATCTTTAAAAATCTTAAATATAAGTGAGTGCTCAAGCTTGACATCATTGCCAAATGAATTGGGCAACCTCACATCCTTGAAGAACTTAAATATAAGTGAGTGCTCAAGCTTGACATCATTGCCAAATGAATTGGGCAACCTCACAGCTCTGACTACCTTGGATATTAGTAGGTGCTCAAGCTTGATATCATTGCCAAATGAATCTAGCAACCTCACATCTTTGACTACCTTGGATATTAGTGAGTGCTCAAGCTTGACATCATTGCCAAATGAATTGGGCAACCTCACATCTCTGACTAACTTGCATATTAGAAGGTGCTCAAGCTTGACATCATTGCCAAATGAATTAGGCAACCTCACATCTTTGACTACCTTATGATGAAAATTGCTCCAAGCTGGGACAAAAATGAAAAATTGGAGCAACTTCATCTTTATTTCTGCTGATACTTGAGCAATTGTAGAAGCTTAATATCACATCCAAAACAATTAGGCAAATTCAAATCTTTTATTACTTAAAGTTTAACATTCTTATGGAATGAAATAAACCATCTCATATCTTTGATTTTTCATATTATGTACAGTTGCTGAAATTTGATATTATTGTTAAACAATTTGGACAATTTTATAATATTGACTATTTTTTATATCAACAATATGGTTTAGTTTGACATTACTACTACTTAAATGGAATAACTTTACAACTTTTGCTACTGTAGATATCAGTTGATATAAAAGCTTGACATTATTATAAAAAGAATTAGACAATTTTACACCTTTGACTACCTTTAAATCAATCAAGTTCTCAAGTGTGATATTATTATCAAATGAATTATGAAATCTTATATTTTTTTACTACTATTAATATCATCAAATATTGAAGCTTGACATCATTATTAAATAAATTAAATAGTGTCATATCTTTGATTACTTTTATTATATTGAGGTGCTCAAGCTTGACATTAAAATCCAATGAATTAGATAATATTATAACTTTAACTACTTTTCACATCTGGAAGTATTTAAACTTAATAGTATTACCAAATAAATAGGCCAATTTTGCATTGGTGATTACTTATTAATTTTGGAAGATGCAAAATCTTGATATTATTACAAAATGAATTAGACAAATTTACATCTTTTATTATCATTAATAAAAGGTAGTACTCAAGTTTAACAATATTGCTATATAAAGTAATAAATATAAAATCTTTTATTATAATTAATATAAACAACTAATTAACTTTGATATTATGGTCAAGGTTTTAGAGTTAAGGATTTAGAATTATAAGGTTTAAAATATAGATTTAGGATTTTAGGATTTAGGATTTTAGGATTTAGGATATAGATTTAGGATTTTAGGATTTAGAATTTAGATTTTAGAGATTTAGGATTTAGATTTTAGGGATTTAAGATTTAGGATTTTAGGATTTAGGATTTAGAGTTTAGGAATTTTAGGGTTTAAGGATTTAAGATTTAGGAGTTAGGAATTTAGGGTTTAGAGTTTAGGATTATAAGAGTGTTCTAGAGGTTTTAAGGATCCCAATCTATTAAGAGTCTAAATGATATGTTTATGTCCCAAAACTTACAATCTTGTAAGGATTCCAAAAATCCATAGTTTTTTTTGAAATTTTGAGTTATGTGAAATTTAGGAATAGGATTTTTAAATCCTAATTTTAATCCTAAGATGCGTGTTAGTCAAGGATTGGAACCCCTTGTACATGTGTTCTTACTCTTTTTAGACACGTGTCCTAATATCGATACTGGTCCACACTTTTAATCTTTGTCACTTCTTCTTTCTCTTCTTCTTACATTGCATTGCATTTCATGCATGTGTCATAATAAATTCCTTGTTATCACAAGAGCTTTTGAATTAAGAAACATATCTAGAAACATCTGCATAAGCGCTCTTCTATTGATGTCTGTTGTTGTGAGTTATTGCATCATAGGCGAGGACTTTGTCCACTCCTCTGCCAACATTGAAAACTCATTATCTAATAAAATACTACCAATGCTAACCAAAAGTACTTGGAATATATAACAACAGTTAGCATCACAGGAAACTATTTTTCTTGATTTGACATAAGCTTCAATGTCAATAAGCTTAGGTCATGAAGGCTTTGTGATTGTGTGTGCAATGCATTGATCAACATCTAGCCAAAGATCCCATCTGATGGTTGAGGATGGGATAAATTCATTCTTTGCCTATTGTAACTTGAGTGGTGTGCTAAAGCTAAAGAGAGGCGATAACAACCACTAATCCAGCCACTCTGTCTAAGTAAAAATGCTTGCATGACAAACAACTGTGGTAACAATTATAATTCTAAAGCAAAAGATGTAACTCCAAAAGAAAAGACAATAATTAGATGAGAAGATTAGAGCATTGTCTAAGATGCACCAATAGAACAAAGCAATACACCGGCAGATTGGGACCAAATCACTAAGTCAATATTTCAAAGCCTTTGGTATACAATAATCTTAAAAAGCAAAACAAAAATATTACCCTATATAGGATTTCTTCTCAAAACTTGAAATAAGGAAACGAAACAAAGTTCTTAGAAAGACGCTTTATATTAAACAATATTTGATCTTACTGTCTGATTGACAATAGCCATAGCTAATAATCCTTCAAAATCCTAAATGCACAATATACTTTGAGATATAGCCAAGAAAAAAGATGTGTTAATATTTCACTCTTAGTTGTGGATTAAAAGAATCTTAATTATCAAGATTTTAGAGAGGCCTAAAATATCTATCAAACACACCACCAAAATTGCTCTAAAGTGGCAACAACAACAAAAAGCACAAAATAATGCATAGATTGAAAGTACAAGTAAGACATACTAAAAATTAATTAAAAATTTTAAATTTATAAAAAAACTCTGAGCTAGATAAAGTATAAATCAAATGCTAAAACGAACACTATCTCATTCCTTCAAGCCAGTCATGAAGACATCATAGAGTGAATATAATTTATAAATGGCCATCACATATCATACAAGAAGATGCATATAGACATCAGACAAGAGTGTTATGCAAAAAATATGCATTCGATTGCACATTCTGAGCATCAAACCAAATTGTGCATTCTCACTCATTTGGATACAACCTGATAAGACCATTAAACAAACTAGTGATACTTACTATAGAGCTTGGCGATAGCTCTGTAAATTAATGAGTTGCATTGTTCTTAAATAAACCATTGCATTAACAGGCCTGCTCATTCTATCTATGAAAGCAAGAAGCTCTAAATCCTATATCGATTTTAATAAGAAAATCAATTGATCAGTTCGCTAGAAAAACATGTTATCACAAGTACAAGTAAGCATATTAGAACACACAAGAATCATCTGCCAGATCATAGACCTAGATTCTTTCTAAGATTATATACCTAACGATGCTGCTGTTTCTTACATAAATCAAATACTCCTTATTTTTTGCTGGAGGCTGATTATATATTGATTGCAACTACTTATTTTTTTAGGATACTGCTTGTTTCTTGTTGGATATTACTTACTTCTTATCGTGAAAATAGCAACTTCACATTAAGTGGCTCTTTCACTTCTGTTCTTAAAGCATTGTCAATCTTCTTTTCTACTCCTGTTATCTCCTCTCTCAGCTCTCTTATCTTATCTTCCTTCACTTTGATCTCTTCTCTCAACTCTCTTACATCCTATTCTTTTGCTCTTATCTGGTCTTGTACCGTATCTTCTAGCTTCTTCCATCTGCTTTTCTATCAATGGTCTTGGTCCATTTGAAAAAATGAGATCCAATAATAAATGATGTTTAATATATTAATAAAAATATTGTTAGAAAATTTAAGTTTAAAATCTCGATTTGAAATCCACATTTGAATCTAATTTGTGCATAATTAATGAATTCCAAATATTTCATGAACTTTCTTCAATAGGAGCCATTGCCTCTATAACTTGAAGTCATTAGAGAGTGTGTACCAAATAAGCATGTATTGCGAGACTCCTTCCCTCAGTCAAGTTGTGGAAAGAAAACTCAAACAAAAATCCTAAAAGTATCAAATGAAAGAGTCGATAATAAAAATATCACACAACATCTAGGATTATCCTAATACCAAAATCACACTCACTTGCCAAGAACTCTGAGTAAATACAAATCCTAGACCTTTGTCACAATCTTCAATTGCACACATCTTGGAGTAATTAAATATGCAACAGCATACAAATCCTTCGGCTAACCAAAATGATTGGAGAAATCGATCATGCACGAGCGTACCAACCCTTCGGCCAACCAAAATGATGAAAATAATCAAACATGCAGTAGTGTACCAATCCACCCGCCAACTAAAATGATTGGAATAACTGAACATATAGACAAAAGATCAATTCTTGAGATTGCTGCGATATCATGACATAGCCACTATTTTTATAAAGTTACAAGTAGTAACATAACATTTAGGAATCAAATACACTCACGTTGTGCCTCTACGATATTTTTCCAACTTTTAATTCTTTACAATTATTTTTAAATATCATTCTAGTATTCTAGTGATTCCAATCACCATTGAAGCACCAAAAAATCAATTATAAATCCTAGAGCAAGAGTGTAAAATCTTCGTAGAATATTTATTTTCACAAAGACAGGAGCTTGATTTTAAATTGGATGAAAGGTGCATTTGTACCGTGTTGGAAAACTTTCAAAACAACCATAATAAGCAATACCGTTGTCGTATCGTGAAGTCTTGCTTGAGAATGCTCCGGGCACCTGGCTGTGGAAGATAAAAAGAAAATACGCCACAACAAAATCCTAACAATTCTAATAGAATCTTAATTAACTTCTATTAAACCTTAACAATATTTTTCAGCTTGATTCATTCTTAAAGAAATTATAAAAGAAGAATAAATGAGTCATTCAATAATCATAATAGAAAATAATATATAAAATGCTAAATTTAGAAAATACTAAAAATAGAATCTTAAAACCCTAAATCATATCTTATTCAAACCCTAGTCAATCCCTAAGTCAAACCTTGATCAAACCTTAGTCATACCCTAAGTCAAACCTTGGTCAAACCCTTAGTCAAACCCTAAGTCAAATCCTAGTCAAATCCTAGTCAAACCCTAATCAAACCCTAAGTCAAACCCTAGTCAAACCCTAATCAAACCCTAACCCTAATCAAACCCTAAGTCAAACCCTAATCAAACCCTAAGTCAAACCCTAAGCAATTTCTAAGGCAGTTTTAGAACCACAATAACTACCAAACAAACCGTTGATCTTGATTGAAATATTTCATACACCTTAACAATTAAGTTAAAAACACACACACCAAGTTTGAAGAAGATCCAACTTACCAAGAAGAAGAAAAACTTACAAATTTGCTCGGGTATCAGCCGGCCTCCTTCTCCAATCTTCACGCCAATATTCCAGTGCCTAAACCTCCTATTTGCACCGTTCAACTGCTTCCAAATTTCACAAACATGTAGGAAATTAAGTCTTCTACACACACACATAAATTTCACCCCAATCCAACCAATAGATTGATCAAAATCTGCGAAACCCTAACTGACCTTTAAAACCCAATTCCAGAGACCCCAACTCACATAAATTTCAATAACCTTTGATCAAACCGTTAGATCAATCTCAAATTCACAGCACACATTGACAACAACAATACCCAAAAATCCACAAATTTCCAGCCGTAGATCTGCTGCAAAGCTTCTGGAATTGCCTAAACTATCAACCCTAATTTATTTCATAAAATCTCAAGTAGCCAAAATAAACCCTGACTTTGCAAAGCTATTACAAAGTCGTTTTCTCTCCAAATCACTCAAAATCAACTCCTATATAAAACCCTTCAAGTTCACTCCCTAACCCCAATCTCCGATCTGCAAAAAGACCCTCCATTCGCCGTCGGCACGCGGTTTTGTGCCCTGGGGTCTGGTTTCGACCCAGGTTCTTAACCGGCCCTCTCCGGATATCAACTCTTGTAGTTTTGAGGTAAATTTCTCTAAAACCTACTCTTAACTTCTTATTAAACATACCTATACCAATTATTTTTCTAATCTACTTTGTTTTACCATTTTTATGGCTTTACAAAGTAAGTAGAAATCCCTTTTATAAAAGGCAGCATTAGCACTTTTTAATTTTTACTACCTCCTTGTCTATTATCTATTTTTCTAAGATAATTTTCTCAAATATTTTCATTTGAGCTCTTCTATAATATAATCATTCCTCCCCTCTTTCACCTAGTAGTCGTATTACTACACGAATACCGTTATCACATTGTAAATTAAAACATAGTATGAAAGATATCAAAGAATGTATTAAAATAAAAAGATTAAGATTAGAAGAGGAAAGGAAGAAAAAAAGAAGGGATTGTGGTTCTTTCTTTTTTATCTCTAATCTAATCTAAATTGTTTCTTTCTACTTGTTAGATTTTCTTCTATTTAATTTAGATCTACTTTACTTTTATTTTCTTCTCTCTTAGATTTGAACTTAAATATTATGGGCTGAAATTAGAAGAAAAGTTGGTAGAAAATCAATAGTAAGAAGGTAGAATGGAAATTCACCTTGGAAAGTGAGATTTCTTCAAATTAATCAAAGAGAAAAGGTTGAAGAGGTGGAAAGACATGGGTTGAGAGGTCTTTTTGACCAAGAGGATAAGGAAGACTAGGCAAAGATAACAAGGGAGGAGTGAAGATGAAAAAGAAAAGAAAAACAGAATAAGAGAGGAGGGGATGTAAGAGAGAAGAAAGAATGTGTTGTTTTTGTATATAGTGTGTATTTTTATATATAGAGGGAATTAGGAGACGAATTTGATAGTGAGAATTGATGTACATTATCTATATAAGATAAGAAAGAGATGAGTATAAGTTTGACACTCATTTGTTTTATAAATAAAATGTTATGCTCTTTCAAAGTAACAAGGGTCTATTTTCAAATCAGTGAATTTTGAGGGAGCATATCTTTGTGATTAGAGTAGTGTCTTGAGCAAAATTTATTGGGATTTGTAGATATATAAGTATATTATGTAGTGTAAAAAATTGATTGCCATTGGAGTTATATCCAAGGAATTATGAGGAAAATTGTGATTGGATCCAAAGTTGTTAGAAGGCAAAATTAAAGAAGAAGGATGGAACCTATAACTTAAGTTTGAAGAGGACTTTTGGAGCAATAATTGGAAGGTGTTTACAACATGAAATAAGCTACAAGTCTACTAAATTTCAGTACTTAGGTCTTCTTTAATAAAGAGCAAAAAAGGTGTGAAGCAAAAGGGATCTAGAATGAAAGGCTGCAAAGAGGGGTAACTTGACAACGTGGTTCTTCCTAACTACAGTAGCTATGATCAAAATCTTTTTTGGGGTTTGCTTCTTTACTTCTTTAAGTACCTTGTATCTAAATTTCGCCTCAATTGATGAGATATTGTAGGATTTATGAGCAAAATTGAGGGTAGGTCTCTAAAGGTAGAATATATTAGGATTTAAAAAGTATGCTTTTTTTAATGTTAATTCATCAATTTTATGAACTTTTATAGATTTCATCTTGTACTTGATTAACTGGAGGTATAAAAGGCCCTGCATTTCTTAGGGCTAAGACTCTCACCATGACATTTGGTGCTTCCAGTGAGAGAGCTTTAAGGCTTCAAGATTTTTTAAGGCAAAATGGGGGATAGTAAAACCAATGGTAGTCAAACTGAAAGAGGTAGCCAAAACTTTGCAGAGGAATCCTTGAAGGCTATGCAAATGTTTATGGAGCAATAAGTTACCAATACAGCTAGACAAGGAGCTACAAAAGCTTTGAAAGCTTTTATTTCCAAGAATTAAAGATTCAATAGAAAGAACATTTCAAAGTTTTTAAGGAACTATACTTGTGAGATGGAGATCTATCAGATTTCAAAAGAGAAGATGATAGAGACGTTTGACTTGGCGGTTGTACCAAAGATCAGAGACAATGTGAAACATCTTCATTAAGATAATTTTGAGATTACTTGGACCAGATTTGAAGATAGGCTTTGAGATGAGTTTTTTAATGAAGATGAAGAAAGAATGTCGAAGAAGAGTTTCAATGATTGGGTGGAATAACAACTAGGTAACAACATGGGACCAAATGAGTTGTTAAGAGAGTTTGAAAAGAAGTTTGGATAACTCTCACTAACAGAGAAGAAGATTCTTGAAGTCAGAAAGTCAGAGTTATTTCTACAAGTTGCAGATGAAGCTTTGGAGGATAGATTACTACTTCTTCTTCAAAATGGAGCACCTAAAGGAGGTTTTAGTACCAATTGGAGACAATTGGAGGATGCAATGAATCTTATTGCAAAGCAATAGCGAGTAAAGGCTAGGGGATTTGGAATAAAGATGGAAGCTTTAGCACCACCAGCTACAAGGACTTCTTTAATGTTACCATCAAGTTTTTCAAAGGATAAGGCTCTAGATGAAGACACCTTAGAAGAATTGGTGAAGGGATTGAAAGAGATGAGAGTGGAGATGAGTGCTTTAATAAGGAATACGAAGCCAGATATCTCTCAAATTTTTAGAAGACAAAAGGGATATGTCATGAGATACATTTAATATGATGATTCCAATCACAAACATAGTGATTGCGAATCATTTGCTGATGTTATGAAGAAAGGCATCATTACCTTCAAAGAAGGAAGGATTAGAGATGCATCTACAAATTTTTCTTTGGACACTAATTTTGCCAAAAGAGGAATGAAAAAATTAATAGAAGATTAAATAATGAAGCTTAAGCCAAGAGATTCAGGTAATATAGATTCTTATCAAATTCTGGCTTGATAAAATAATATTGAAGCTCCATGTCTTGAAAATCATGAAACTATGATTAGAGGAGCTCAGGCAATTAGAGAGAAGATAGGATGGGATGATCTAGTTGATGCAATTAGCATCGGAGCTTTTTTAGACAAGGAAAGGAGGAATGAAGACTTTCAAGATGTCTATGTAAAAATAAAGAGAGGAAGAAATATAAAAGATGAAGATGAAGAATCAATAAGTAAGAAACAAATACAAAAAGGTAGTGGTATAGGGAAAAGGATAAAAGAAGGATCAACATTAAATCAGCTATTATAAAATATTCTTTCATCTTTACAATCAAAGGAGGCATCAACCTCAAAGCAAAGGGTAGAAGATAATATAGAAAGAAGTAAGGAGAAGAAGAAGGACATTGAAAAAGGTAAAACCAAAGGTCCTACCTATAAGCTTCAATCTGATATTGAAACTTCTATTGATTTGAAAGGTGTATTAGAAGGGCAAATTTTGGATGCAAAAATTGAATTTACTTTAGGGGAGGTCTTAGGAATTGCAAAGAAAGACTTTCATGAGTTGATTATTGATGTTATCAAGAAAAAAAGCCAAATAATAGTGGAGATAATGATGACAAGTGCCATTAACACTTGTTTGACTAAAGAGGAGGAAGAAGAGATTGGTCAAGTATCTTCTATTGAATGTAAGTCAAGCTTTGAAGGAGTTGTGATTGTGGAGGATAATAAGGTGAGTCATGAGGTTGGAGAAGAAGATGTGAATGATGATATGCGTGCTAATTTGGAAGAAGAAGTTTTAGACATGTTTTCTCTTCAACTTCAAAGGAAGAAGGAAGATACCACCCACAACATGGAAAAAAAAGAGGCAAAAGTACATGTTTATGCCACTTTTAATGATGGTGATGGAAATGAGGGTGAGAAGGTTTTAGGATTTTTTCATTCTTATTGAACTAAAGCTACTACAGAAGCTCAAATTAAGCTTGAAAATTTGAATGAAATAATCCATGCTTTGGTAGATCATGGCTCAGATATCAATATCATGTCCAAGGTAGTATATGAAAGAGGAAAATGGCCTATTGATACCAACTATGGATGGATATTGAGAGCTGCGAACAATGAAAAGGGAGGATTGTTTTGAGCATGTTCTACAATGAAGACAAAGATTGAAAATGTGAAAGTAGAGCAAAATTTCTTTATTCAAGATCGTGGCACATATCTAATCATTCTTGGTCAATTATACATTACAACTTCAAGAATAGAAACTAAAGTACTAGATGATGGATCTCATTATACAAGGATTCAAAATTATGATGGAAAGAAGTGAATATAGTTCCTTATAGTGAAGCCAGAAAGCAAGAGGCATAGAAATCAATTACGTGAAACACCTCTTGATATTGAAGAGGGATTCCAAGATTTTTAGAAAGCATACGTGGAGAATGGAGATCCGTGGGTGTAGGTAATATATTCATTGAGGCATTTCTCAATATATATAAGAATTTTGAATTTAAGTGATCATAGTATTTTGAATTTCAAAGGTATAGGTGTGATAGCTTCTAAAAATAAAGTCAAAATAAAAAAAAAATAGAAAGAAATTTCAAAAGAATGAGAATATTTGTACAAGAAGAAAATATTTCTAGATTAGTAGAATGGATTGGATTTCCAATTGATGTACTATATCAATTAAAAAGGTTGGATAAAATAGAGGAGATTATGGATAATAGAAGTATTATAGTTGAAGTCCATGATTAATGCTTTTACTAAGAAATATTACATTTTATGGAAGATCATGGTGAAGATATTGATGTCTGCAAGTAGAGAAATGAAGCTCAAGTGAATACCAAGTATTAGTCAGTAGCAAAGAAAGTGAAGCTAGTAGCAACTCAACCACCAAATAATTTTAAAGATTATTTCAAGCAAGTTGGAAAGGAGCCAAGATTAAGAAGTTACACAAAAATTAGACATCAATTCACTAAAAAAATACTTGGAAAGTTACAGATTGGAGAAGGTGAATTTTTGAATAAATCTAAGATGTATTTATTTTAAAACATGCTTTTAAAATATGGAAAGGCATTTGCATCTAAACCTAGTGAAATAGGATGTGTTTATCCAAATGAGATAGCACATATGGTGATCTTTATAATTCTACATATATCGTGGGATTTAAAATCCATTCCGGTTCCAAGAGCTTTACTATCAAAATTAATTGAATTGCTCAAGGAGAAGATGGAGATGGGAATTATAGAACCATCCATGGATCCATATTCAACTCGATGGTTTATAATGCTAAAGAAATTTAGAGCATTAAGGTTTATTTAAGATATGCGACTTGCCAATGGTGTGACAATCAGGAACAAAGGATCTGGATCAATTGTAGATGAAGTTGCTAAGGTATTTGCAAGGCATGAAATTTATTCAATTGGGGATTTGTATTTTGGATATGATCAATTTTAACTTGCAGCAAAGAATAGAGATTTAACAACAATAAAGATGCCTTTGGATTTGGTTCATATGTGCACATTACCTCAAGGGGCTATTAATTTAGTGGCACACATATAAAGTGCAATAAATCAAATTTTAAAGGAGTTTGTGCTTGACAAGACCATATCTTTTGTTGATAATATTCCTATCAAAGATTGTAAAGAGGGAGTGAAGAATACAACAATTGATGGAAATAGTTGTAGGCAATTTGTCAAACAATACATTGAAGATGTAGAAAAGATTTTGAAAAGACTTGAGGAGGTAGGTCTAACTTTATTCATTGAAAAATTAAAGTTTGAAATGGATAAAATCATTGTTGTAGGTCATTTATGTGGAAGCTATGGTAGAAAACCAAATTCAGAGAAAATAGATGCTATTACTAAGATAAAACCTTATAATAGTATAACTGAAATAAAAAGATTTTCTATCAAATTGGATTCCATATTTTGCCCATATATCAAAGCTTCTTTACAAATTCTTATGAAAGGAAAATAAATTCAAGTAGAAAAAAGGTCCAAATAAAGCTATAAAATCTTTAAAGAATATTCTAAAATTTCCATCTATTTTAAAATAAGTTGACTATGAAAATGGTCAATCAATGGTGATGATGGTGGATACTAGTCCAATTACTATAGATTGGACTATTGGTCAAGATGATATCAATAGAAGACGTTTTGTAACTAGATTTGGAACAAGGGTTTTGACTAAGTGACAACGAGCTTATCCGCAAGTAAAAAGAGAGCTATGGGGAGTTATCACAACATTGAAGGCAAAAAGGAATTATTTAATTGGAGCAAATGTGGTGTTAGAAGTTGATTGTTTACCTCTACTTGGTATGATTTCAAACGGTTCAATTCCAAATATTTCCATGTTGAGATGGATAGCTTTTATCAAATCTCTTAATCCAATTCTAGTGCATATTAAAAGTAAAAAAAAATGCTGTAGCTGATATGTTGTCTAAAGCTAGTTATATTGGAGATAAAAAAATGATTGCTAAAAAAGATGATGAAGATGATAACATCAAAAGCTATAGCATTGTACTTATTAATACCAACAAAAGAAAAGATGAAATTCTTCCTTTTAAGAAAGAATTATATAAAAGCAAATTGAAAGATGTTGGTTGATATATAAATATTCTACAAAGACAAATAGATTGGTTAAAGAAGTATTTTAAGGAAGTTAGATGACATTCCTACGAATATCTTTTGCTTGATGGACTTTTGTGGAGAAAACCAAAAAAAAAAGATGAAATTCCATTGAGAGTGGTTGGAGATTTATCTACAAAACTTCAAATTCTCAAAGAATTTCATGATATAAATTGGGTCGGACATTGAGGCATTTGGGCAATATATACAAAAATCAAAGAAAGATATTGGTAGAAAGGAATTTACAAAGATGTCAAAGATTTTATAAGTTCATGTATTGAATGTCAATTTCAATCAAAGATCTAGTATCGTGGTGAATTGCATCCTACTTATCTTCTCGCTATTTATTTCCAATGGATTATTGACTTGGTTACTATGCCAAATGGATTATGGGGAATGAAATACTTGGTATTGGCGAGAGAAGAGCTATCCAATTTTGTTGAAGGAAGAGCATTGAAGACTAGGTAGATTAAAAGAATATATAGAATTATTCTTGAAGATATTTTTAGTCAATATGGATGCATAGGAAGAATGAAAGTTGATAGAGGAAAATTAGATGCTACTGAAGTAAAAACATTCTTTGAAAAACATGGAGTAAAATTGAAATTGGCAACAACATATAATCATGAGGCAAATGCGAAGAGTGAGAAAGGTCATCCTTCAATCATTCAAGCTATGGTCAAAGCTTATAGAAGACATTCTAAAGATTGATCTAAATTACTACCTTATGTTTTATGGGCTGACAAAACTATCCATAGTACAGTGTCATATGACGTGATCTTCTATCTGGGAATACATTGGATACTTGGTTGTGGAGAATTTATTTGAAATTTAATGGCAAAAATTCAACAAGTGATTTGTCCTTAATAAAAAGGACAAATAATATAAAAATCTCACAAAAGAAAAGTTATGTACATTAACCCTCTTGTATTCAAGTAGGTTTGTACAAAAAGGATTCAAATTTCCACAAAAACCCTTCAAAACTTTGTTCACCTGCAAGGACTTATTTCTTGTTGAACTTTAGAATTTGGTTACTCTTGATCTACTTATTTAGTTTCTACAAAATTTACTTCAAAGTGTAGAAAATTTTCTTAAGTTTGATCACAAGAAAGAATCAACCATAAATTCATTTTTGATTGTCCGATATCTCAAAACCCCTAGCAGGTGCTTAAAATCCTAGCTTGGAAACACCCAAGCACTTTTTTCCTTATATCTTACAAATCCAAAATCCTAATACCATAAAATTTTTGTACATAGTCTTGTGACATAACTATTCATGCTTTTGAAAATTTTAAGCCAAAATTCTATCAAATTGCTCAAGATATGGCTCAAAACACAACCACTATGTAAGTAAGTTACTTACTGCCTTTAAGTTTGTAAGCACTGATTTCAACCCCTAATATCTCCTTCATTCTAGCTTGGATTTTATCAAGCTATACCTAAAAAGTGTAGCTGTGAAAGTGCTTTCTCTAAGACTAGTTGCCGATCCTTGATTGCTCTTTGTATGCACAATTTATATCCAAAAGAGTGCCACTAGGTCCAAAATCAACACTTTAACTTTGAGCGCCTATAACTTCTTCATAAAAAGTGAAAATCACACAAAATTTGCACCTAAACCAGATCCAAAAACCTAAACCTCATGATTCTAGCCTTTGATGTTCGACTCCCCTCAAAAAACAAACCCTAACTCCTAATAAACCCTCGAGCAGCCTTCTTGAAGCCCATTGGGTATGATTTTTGGTCAATTAGAATATAGATTTCTATCATCCACCACTTTTCATCCACATAGATTGCCAAACTACCCTTATTACACTAAAAACCCTTTTCTAACCCTTCTTCTTATAAGATTTACATACTTTGTATTTTAAGCATCAAATAAAAGAAATAAATTAAGATTTTAAGGGTCACCAATGTCTAATAAAGGTGATCCCCAAAATATATATAGGTTATTTTCAACATAATCGAACTTATGATGGGACAAAAGCCTATTATGCTGATTGAAGAATCAATTCCTACATGGTTGTATTTATCTTCAGAAGATGGAATTTCTAGAGAGTAGTTGTTAGAACTTTGAATGCAACAAATTGATAAACTACTAGAGGTACATCAAGAAGCAATGGAAAGGCTTAAGAAAGCAAGGCTTATAAACAAGGAAAGATTTGACAAGACACATGGATTGCGAGTGAAGCCTATTGAAGAGGGAGATTGGGTGGTGGTTTATGATAGTACATTGGAGCATCAGCATAGCACTCATAAGAAATTTGTTCAAAGATGGTTTAGACCATATATTATTGTCACTATTTATGACAATGGCACTTACTTATTTTGTGAATTAGATAAAATTCTACTTCAAAATCCAATAGCAAGTAAACGAGTGAAAATATATTAAAGAAGGAGTGAAAGGTTTTTATTAGAAAGCCTTGAAATATTATCATCTACATTTATGAAGAATAAACATGCTATAGAAACTAAAAATGAGGATGAAGGAAATGAAGAATGAATGGTAGCACATTCCAGAAGATGTGCAGATTTGGAGGGGGTAGATGTCATGTTGTAAATTAAAACATAGTATGAAAGATATCAAAGAATGTATTAAAATAAAAAGATTAAGATTAGAAGAGGAAAGGAAGAAAAAAAGAAGGGATTGTGGTTCTTTCTTTTTTATCTCTAATCTAATCTAAATTGTTTCTTTCTACTTGTTAGATTTTCTTCTATTTAATTTAGATCTACTTTACTTTTATTTTCTTCTCTCTTAGATTTGAACTTAAATATTATGGGCTGAAATTAGAAGAAAAGTTGGTAGAAAATCAATAGTAAGAAGGTAGAATGGAAATTCACCTTGGAAAGTGAGATTTCTTCAAATTAATCAAAGAGAAAAGGTTGAAGAGGTGGAAAGACATGGGTTGAGAGGTCTTTTTGACCAAGAGGATAAGGAAGACTAGGCAAAGATAACAAGGGAGGAGTGAAGATGAAAAAGAAAAGAAAAACAGAATAAGAGAGGAGGGGATGTAAGAGAGAAGAAAGAATGTGTTGTTTTTGTATATAGTGTGTATTTTTATATATAGAGGGAATTAGGAGACGAATTTGATAGTGAGAATTGATGTACATTATCTATATAAGATAAGAAAGAGATGAGTATAAGTTTGACACTCATTTGTTTTATAAATAAAATGTTATGCTCTTTCAAAGTAACAAGGGTCTATTTTCAAATCAGTGAATTTTGAGGGAGCATATCTTTGTGATTAGAGTAGTGTCTTGAGCAAAATTTATTGGGATTTGTAGATATATAAGTATATTATGTAGTGTAAAAAATTGATTGCCATTGGAGTTATATCCAAGGAATTATGAGGAAAATTGTGATTGGATCCAAAGTTGTTAGAAGGCAAAATTAAAGAAGAAGGATGGAACCTATAACTTAAGTTTGAAGAGGACTTTTGGAGCAATAATTGGAAGGTGTTTACAACATGAAATAAGCTACAAGTCTACTAAATTTCAGTACTTAGGTCTTCTTTAATAAAGAGCAAAAAAGGTGTGAAGCAAAAGGGATCTAGAATGAAAGGCTGCAAAGAGGGATAACTTGACAACGTGGTTCTTCCTAACTACAGTAGCTATGATCAAAATCTTTTTTGGGGTTTGCTTCTTTACTTCTTTAAGTACCTTGTATCTAAATTTCGCCTCAATTGATGAGATATTGTAGGATTTATGAGCAAAATTGAGGGTAGGTCTCTAAAGGTAGAATATATTAGGATTTAAAAAGTATGCTTTTTTTAATATAAATTCATCAATTTTATGAACTTTTACAGATTTTATCTTGTACTTAATTAACTAGAGGTACAAAAGACCCTACATTTCTTAGGGCTAAGATTCTCACTATGACACTATTCAAAATTTGTAAGGCTAGTAATTATATATAGTGCTACCTCCGAATATATTTACAAATATTAAGACGTAAAATAACCAAGAATCAAAGACAAGTAAGCTTATTCGTGTAGAAAATTCAAAAAAAAAATGCTTCACAAGCATTCCAGTTGTCTCATCACTTGAATTGAAAAAAATAAATTTAGTCATAACACTCCCTATTGTGATAACCTCTGTATAGCTTCTTCAAACTCCACGTAATAAAGACCAAAATCCAACATAACTAAAATCTGAAGTTGTAGCTACAAGTGAACTATCTACTTTTGTCTTCTATTCTCATGAGACACTCATCGAGGCTATTACAGTATACACAATCATATCTTGCTACTAAACCTTTCGTAATGTCACATAATCCAAAGACAAAAATGAAGAGCTGACTATTCTAATTGGCATGATTTTTTTCTAATAAAGATTAATGATATGTAAAATTTTGATGAATAATCCATCTGTTCATTCATATATCCATCCATCTTTAGTTGATGGCAATAAATGTTTATTCAACCGAATAGTTGTCATTTCCAATTCTGGTAGCATCTTCCCTTTTTTTCTTGTGGTAGGTAGCTCTAGTTGGATTCTACATCTATTTCTTGCACAAACACTCTATTATCCAAATTGGGAGAGTTTTTGAATGGGAGATGAGGAGATAAGATCTCTTCCATATGTATTCTTGCCAATTGCCATCTTCTTTCCAAATCTACCATAAACCAGCTTAGCATTTTCAACTCAACTTGAGGGAGAGGGGAGGCACCAAGGGAGAAATAATGGGATTGTAAAACCATTCCAAAGATTTGAAAAACCAAGGTAAAGCCAATATTTTTATCACCATTTGAAATTGGATTAATTATAAGAATAGAAAAAGAAGAAACTCAATCATGCTTGCAATCTTATAAATCTTAATATGTCTATTATATGTGATCATGACCATATTTGAGAAATAAGATTCAACCTCTTCTACGTACAAGAGAATTTGCACCACCAAAAAATATGAAACAAAAACTCAAAACTCAAATATACGCTCAATTGTTTGCTTCTAATACATTATAATTTATCAAGTCATCTATCACGTCTAAACCTTCGGCAAAAGAAACATAATGTGTCACTTGACTAATCCATTTTTATTTAAGCAGTTCCACCAACACAATGTACAAACACATTTGGATCTTATGTGGAAAATCACCATATATTGGATTTAACCATTAAAACATTAAATCCAAAATCAAAATCAAAATGAACAATCCTTTTGCGATTTCATACAAAGAAGAGTACAAAAAGGTACCTCCAACATAAAGACATGCAAAAGATAGTACTTTTTTTAATCAAACACAAATGATAGCATATCCACATGGAGGATATTTATCAAAGCAACTCGCTGCTATAAAGAATATTTGTATAATTATATACAAGGACATGAAATCAAATCAATTCTTCTATTTAGAATATACATATAAATATCAAAATACCATAAAATATGATTCTACAATTAAGATGAAAGCTTAAACATAATATTAGTGAGAAAAAGCTTTCCCGATGGTACGCCAAATTGACACTTCTCAGAATTCAAAGATATCCCATATTTATCACATTGGTCCAAACAGTTACCAAGACGTTCCAAATGATTTGCTGTTGTACTGAATCTGTAAAAATCATCTAAAAATATTTCCATCGACAATCGTAAATAATCCTAAAATGCTTGCGTCATTATCCTTTGAAATGTGGCCGGGGCATTATATAACCCAAATGGCATCACTTTATAAGCAAATGTGCCCCAATCTGTAGTAAAAATAGTCTTCAACTAGTCCTCTTCTACAATTTTTATTTGATTATAATCCGAGAATCTGTCCAAAAAGGAATAACATTCATGCCCAGCTATTGCGTCCACTATACTATCTGTAAAAGGTAAAGGAAAATAATCTTTCTTGGTAGCCGCGTTTAATTTATAAAAATCCTGACAGATACGGATTTTCCCATTTTTCTTCGGCACTATCACAATTGGTGAAACCCATTCACTATACGGGACTGGATATATGAAGCCTATGTCTAATAGTTTATCTACTTCCTCCTTGACCATGAGAAAATATTTTGGATTAAGACGGTGTTGTCTTTGACAAATTGGTGTAGCATCTTCCTCTAAGGTAATTTGATGCTACAAATTTCGGCAAGAATATCTTTTAAATCCGCATACGACCAAGCAAAAGTGGATTTATGATTTAGAAAGAATTCTTTCCAATTTCTTAGCTCTATATCCGTAATATCGGTGTATACTTTGATAATCTAGGGTGTTTCATTGGAACCCAAGTTATTGGATTGGCACCTAAGTTACTCATTAACTCCTAGATTGATTTGTCCCTCTTGCTCTGAATCCTTCATATGGGCCAGCAATTTGGACTTACCCAATTCTGGTTTCAATGTACCAACTTCATTTACCGCATAATTATTCATCCAGTTCGCGATGACATCGTTGAAATTTACTACATCCTCCTGATCTAAAAAATATTCCCCTGGACCTCCATACTGGTGTAACACGCCTGGCTTCTGCATGTGAGTTGGGTCCTTAACAACTTGCATCGTATTATTAACTTCGTCATACTCTACCTCAAATTGGCCCTCATCTTCAGATATTGCTTTTGTGCCCCTAATTTGCGACTCCCTAGATATTAAACTGGGTACATCTATAAAACAATCTTGTCATTATCCTCCCTAATAGTTAACGTTCCACGGCCCCAATCGTTCCTAGCTTTGGCCTGATATAGCCACGGTCGACCCAATAATATTGGATATGATAAAGTGGAACTCTGTGATCGAAAAACAATATAATCAATTTCATATGTAATTTCCACGATTACAATATTAATACTGTGTAAGATATCCATTGGTTTTATCCTACTATGATCTGCCATTCTCAATACCAATGTCGTGGGTACTAATTGTTTTAAATCCAACTCCTCTATTGTATCGGCGTTCATTAAGTTTACACTAGAGCCACCATCCACTTGAACTCCAAGAATGAGAACACCATCAATTGATACATCGATAGTTGGTGCTCCCGGATCGGGATTCAAACTAACCTCATGAATTTCTTTATTACGAACTCTACATCATATTAACGAGGAATTTAATGTAGAACGACATTCTGGTGCAACTACTAATAATTGCTTCATGGTAATAGAAGATTTAATTTCATCCAAATCTTTCATAATATCATATGGTTTCATATTGGCAATGATTCCCAAGGGGCTCTTTTTTTTCATGGGTTTTAATTTGACCCCTTGAGATAATTTTCTTACGGAGTTCGGAATTAGAACTGCTGCATGGACTTTGTCATAATTCGTGTCCATAAGAGGATCTTTTAATGGATAAGATGGCTCCCGGATCTTTACAGATATTGGTACTAGTTTCAGTTGAATCATTATCTCGGGGCTAAGATTATTCTCAAGTTGCACAGACGAATTGGATTCCCGCGTTGGTAATTCCTTTGATACTGGTGTTAGATTTGAAGCATCATTCAATGATTGACATTGGTTTGCTGCAATTGGTACTTCCAATTGTTGAATTGGATCTTTTTGTTTTTGCTAGGCCCGAGTAAGTACTGCACGGACGCATTCCACGTGATTTACTGGAGAATCTTGTGGTACTCGAATATTATCTTGTATCTTACTTTGCAACTGAATATGCTGATATCGGTTATTAACATTAAACGGAGCATTGCACTGCTGGTAAGTATGTCCAATTTTCTTACAATTTCTACATATTGGAGCGTAATCATCACTGGCTCTAGGATTGGGACATTCACTAGCATAATGTCCTAGCTGCCTATATCGATAGCATCGAAGCAGTCTTCTTCCTCTTCCATCTGGTATATAGGGCATTTTGACGGGTATATATTGGCTAGGCTTGTTCTAGGTTTGATGAATAAAGGATCTTGGTCGACCAGTTGGTATTGTAGGATCTGAAATTGGGTTCTGAATAGGGAGATATTGGAGTTGTCCTTGCTGATTTTGCACAAAACCTTGGAAATTGGGATCACCTTCTTGATTATATTCAGAATTTTGAAAACTATAGAAATTTCTATTTTGTTTAATAGGATGATTTCCGTTCGAGCCAAACATATTTCCAATCTGAACTTTATTAACATCCCACGAAGTTGGTTGAAGCATAGTTTGATTTCCTAACTGATGTTGCCTTCTTAAATTCTAGCAATTTGTGGTTACATGCTTACCTCCACAAAAGGTACATTGTACCATCATTTGGGGTGGTGAAGGGCACTCTGTTACTAAATGGCCTTGCCCCTTATAATTACTGCACCAAATATTGGGGCGTATATTAGTCGGTTTATGCCTCTTTTCCTTATCCTTTGCCAGATTAACAGCCAACTCGTCCATCTTCTTTGTCAAAGTTAACAACAAAGTCTCATTTGGATCCTTTGATATTAATTTGTTAGAGAACTCTTTTATAGATATTGGTTTTTGATATGGGGAGTATGGGGAATACAGGACTACAATTGTTGGTGGTACAACCTGCAATAGAACAACATTCACTATCCCTTGCGAATTAAAACTAAGATTTGCACCGTAGTCAATTGTCCTTGGATAATTGTTCACTGTTTCATTCCAGGTTGGTATTTGATACCCTCCTTGAGATGGAATCAGTGTGGCTCTTGTGGTTAAGAATTGGTCATAATGACATTCTTCCCATACCTTAGCTCGGTCAAGTGAGGCAGCCATAGTCGTAGGTTGGACCTCCTTTACAAACATGTTTAATTTTGGTGGGTATAGTCCGTTAACCAATATAGACATAACAAACAAATCCGGCATTTGATTATTTGGCCATTTACGAAGGATATCTACTACTCGACCATAATATGACTGCATCGCTTCTCCCGGTACCATTTTGCTATTCATTAATCTTTCTCTAAGATGTTCTTCAAATCCTATTGGTCAAAAATGAGTCAAAAATATATTTTTCAATGCCTCCCAATTAGGAAATTGTCCCATGGGTTGGCAATTATACCATTCAAATGCCATATCTTTCAAGGTTGCTGGCAACCATCTTAACCAA
>JAWRVF010001776.1:0-43740 GCA_036785485.1 Physcomitrellopsis africana | reverse complement strand
CAAGTATGTTCTATACTTGCACAATATTTATTCAAGTTTTCAAGTTATACTTGTATTATACTTGTACAAGTCTTGTACAAATATAAAATATAAATACTTGAATAATACTTGTATAAATACTTATATAATACTTGTATAAATCCTTGGTATAATACTTGTACAAATACTTATACAAATATTATGTATAATACTTGAAGAATACTTATAGAATACTTGTATAAATACAAGTATATATACTTGTATAAAAGTATAAGCAAAGTATGTATGTATTCAAGTATACCTCAAAATACAACCGCATATGAGGAATACAAGTTATACAACAAACTGAAACTAAATAAATCACTAAAAATTCATTCAAAGGTCGAATCAAGCGTGCTTATAGCCTATGGAAAGCCAATAATCCATTGTAAAACATATCAAAATTTCACAAATAGATGACTTACTATTTAAAAGTTATGGCTAAAAGAAATAGGCGCTAAAATTTCCAAGCAAATGCAAAGGCAGCAAAGCTCCTCTTCACTTCAGCCTTTGTTGTGATCACTTCCCTTCTCCAAATTGGACATGCAATAGCTTTTTAGGAAGCTCACTCCATCATCTAGCTTGCTCTAAAATTTCGCATGCATGCCTCTCAAACTCCAGATTTTGTAGCTAGTCGATTCTACTCTTCAAACCCTAGCAACAATTTTTCCTCTCTGACACTTCACGGCTCATAAAACTTTCATCAAAGCTCCAAATGTATTGATTTTTGTTTTTGTGGAAAGCTTATATAAGCTTCTATAAGCACCTAAATTATCAAAAAGATTGAAGAGACTGTCCGACTTGGGTGGTTGAACAAAGTTTCTGCCCCTCTTCGTCAGGTGGCAGCAAACCCTTTCCCACTCTCAAGCTCACAACTTTTGCTCTCCAACTCCAAATGCTACAAGAGATGTCTTGATAGAAATCTAGCACAATTTTCCACACTCTCTATAAATTTCACTAAGAAAGAGTTGAAATCAAATTTGCAGTGGCAGCTCGAAGTTTCTGCCCCTCTTCGTCGGGTGGCAGCAAACCTCACTCTACTAAAACAAGCATAACTTTTTCTTCACAACTCCAATACAAGCAAGTGAGTAGGTTCTAAAATCCTCACAACTTGAAGAACACACCCACCAATTTTCATTACAAACACTTCTATCTCCTCGGAGCTATCTCTCTCCAAAGTTCACTATTCAAAACTGCCTCTCCTCTCGGTCTAACAAGAGGAGTATATCTCCCTTTCTTTCCATATTAGACTATGAGATGTCCACATGGGCAGCCAAATCCTATTGGATGGGCCTTATTCACCCCATGCTCTTCTTTTTTATCCCTCACAAGGTCCATTCTACCTCAAAAGTCAATAAGAAAGATAAAATAACCTTTACCTTTCTTCTAATTACAAAAGAGTCTATTCTAGGATATAAATAAGGTAGGAACAAAACAAACAGCCATCTTAATTCACTAACTAAGTGGCTATAATAAATCCTCTCCTTATAATATCTTCTAAAATAACCTCTAGCACTCACACATATATTAACAATAGAAACAAGATTTTTAATATTTTTATACTTTGCACGTAAATGCAGTATGACAACGGATCTTCCAAACTCAAGTTCTTATGACTCTATATTCGTAATAGTAGATTGTTTCACTAAGAAGGCACATTTTATACCATGTAAAAAATCTATCACAGGCAAAGAAACAGCTAAGCTTTTCCTTGACAATATCTACCGCTATCATGGATTATCTAAGGATATTATATCGAATAGGGGAACTCAGTTTGTATCGAGATTTTGGAGAACACTTTTCAAGATTCTAAAGGTGGATATAAAGCTATCTTCAGCTTTCCATCCTCAAACTAATAGACAAACGGAGCGCGTAAATCAAGTCTTGGAACAGTATTTGAGATGTACCATCAACTACCATCAAGATGATTGGACAACTCTTTTACCATTGGCAGAGTTTGCTTATAATAATACGGTACATTCTTCTACACAACAAACACCTTTTTTTGCCAATTATGGTTACCATCCACAACTTGATACTTTTGACTATTCGAAAGTTGACAATTCTGCGGCGGAAGACTTGGTAAATCATTTGTCAGAACTACATACAACAATGAAGGCACAATTAAAAGAAGCTCAAAAACGACAAAAGTTAAACGTTGATGCGTATCGAAAGGAACAACCACAACTCAACGTAGGCGACAAGGTATGGCTACTTCGTCGCAATATCAAGACTACGCGACCTTGTGACAAGTTGGACTATCGTAAGCTTGGACCTTTTTGTATTTCTCAACAAATTAATCCAGTTGCATATCGATTACGCCTACCAAAGTCTATGAAGATCCACCCTGTATTCCACGTGTCTCTTCTCGAACCATATAAGACAGTGAACATACCAAGAAGAAGACAAGTGCCACTTCCTCTTATAGAAGTGAACAATAATGACGAATTTGAAGTGGAAGAAGTCTTAGATTCAAGGCGGCACCAAAATAGGTTGGAATATCTTATTCACTGGCACGGATACGATATTAGTGAGCGCACATGGAAACCAGCAAAAAATCTGGTGAATGCAGTGAGGAAGGTGGAGACCTTTTATCAACAACATCCATTGAAATCAAGATGAAGACTTTCCCTATAAAAGAAACAAGATGTAGGCAAGATAACATTCAACTTTCTATCCTTATTTGTTGCTTCTTTGTATTTTGTGACGCTAAGGAGATGGAGAATCAACAGCCAAATGGATTTGACTCAAGAGCATTCATTTGCTGACCTACCGGACGAGACATTGCGACTGTCACAACCCTCAAGACGATGCAACCGAGATGAAGATCTTCAAGAACTACATGCTCTTCCTCGGTCAGATTGCAAGATACAAGGTTTTGATATCAACGAATTGAAGAGATTCCTCGATGTTTTAAGGATTTTACTGGAGATAGTGAATAACTCCCCGATTTGCCCAGTATGTGATATTCAAGGGCAGTTACGGGCGTCACAATGATCAGTCAACAAGGTGGTCTTCGCCTCGAATGGACACTATCGATGGCCAGAGATTCACCAATTATCTTCGCTATAACAAAGACTGCAGCGGCAAATACCATTCATCGTATCTAGACTTTCTACATGTAATCACTTCTCCCACGGAACTCTCATTCTTTAAATGGAGGTAATGTCATTTTACATATATATAGTTACCTATATGATCAGATAGAACTAGATAAAAGAAGGTAAAAGCAGGTTAATTCTATAATATCTTTAGAAAAACTTCCTAGAAACTTCATAGACACTGCTTTGGCTTTATAAGTGTCCATAGTAGACTTTTGGATTAGAAACTTGGTCAATAATTTAGCCACATGTCGCATATGTTGGTAGCTTGAAGACCAAGCTAAATACGTGGCGAACATATAGGAAACTTGCCCTGCAAGTTCGACACGTGTCTTGCAACTTGGACACGTGTCTTGTAAATTGGATACGTGTTGGAGGTCCTATAGAACGTCGCCACTTAGCTCTTAGATAGATAGTATAAATAGAGACAAGAGTGAAGCCTTCTTCACTCTTGTGAACTCCTTTCTTGTTTCCAGTCTAGTTCAAGAGTCTCTAGTTTTCTTGTCTTTTGGCATTAGCCATTCCAGTTTCTTTTTAATATATATACTTCTTTATATTTATTTCTTTGAGAGAGGTCTCACTTGTTTATTTGACTTCATCTAATTATTGTCCTTGAGATTTATAGTATTTATAAGAATCTTGAGTATTTCATATCAATATGTATAATCAATAATATATTATTCTTTTAAAACTTGAGCAATTGTATCTTTAAGCCAATAAGTCATTTATTTTTATTAATACTATTTTTTAAAATATATATATTTATATACATTAATAGATCTTCTTATTTGTGTTGTTAAAAAAAATATCTATAATAACTTTAAAAATTTTGATTTCAAAGACAAAATTCTTTATTATGAAGGATATTTATATAATTTAAAAAGATTGTACAAAATTATATACATTATAAGTATAACATGACTTTATAATAATAAAATATTTTGGATGTAATAAAACTTTAGAGCTTATTTCAAGAGATTTTTGAAGGCTTTAAATAAGTAGAAATGTCAAAATATTTGTTTAATCTTAAATTACTTGTTTTTGAGCTAAGACTCCATGTCATTAATCCTATAGACTTTTTTAGCCTTTATATATTCTATAGCAGCCTTGATCATCTATTTCAATGGATTTTATTACAAATCTTCTTATCTCAAATTCTTCTGATTTTATATTTGTAATGGTGGATTAATTAGCCAAAATGGCACATTTTGAATCTTATATAAAATTATTATGGATGAAAAAAGAACTAAACTTATATTTCACAATATTTATCAATATCATAGATTTTCAAGTGATATTATATTTAATCAAAAATTCCAATTTTTATTAAGATTTTAAAGAAAACTCTTCAAAATATTAAATATAGATATTAAATTATATTCAACTTTTTATACTTAAACAAACAAAAAATTAAAATAGTTGAATTAAGTATTAGAATAATATCTACAATATACCATCAACTATTACCAAGGAAATTGAAAAACTCTCTTGCTATTAGCAAAAAATTTATATAATAATATAATATATTCTTTTGTTAAAAAATATTTTATTTTTTTCTAAAAATAAGTATTATCTATAATTTGATATTTTTTAGTTTTTAAAAGTTAAAAATCTAGTAATAATGGGATTTGCAAAGAGAATAGCAAAGCTTCATACAACAATAAAGATACAACTAAACAAAGCTTAACAGTGGCAAAAAACTAATGCAGATATTTTTAGATAAAAATAATATTAAATCAAAGTGGATGATAAGATATGATTATTTTATTATAGTGTTAAAATCAATTAATCTTGTGACAAGTTAAATTCTTAAAGGATTGGCTTATTTATTATCTATAAATAAATCAATTTAATTGCATTTTGATTACAACTACCACAATCAATGAAGATCCATTATGTATTCTATTTTTCTTTTATTAAGCCTTATATTATAATTAATATATTAAAAAAAAAAATTGTTACCACCATCTTCTATTGAAATAGATAACAATTAATATTTTGTAATAAGAAAAAACTTGGATTCAAGGTGGAACCAAAATAAATTAATAATTTATTTTATATTGGCACAAATATGATATTTTTAGAAGCACATGTGAGCCATTTAAGAATTTTACAAATGAATCAAAACTTATTGCTGATTTTTATCAATGATATCTATCAAAACTAAAGACCAACCAATGACAATAGGATGGTATAAATTAAGGAAGAAAATAATTTAAGGATCAATTTATAGAACTTTTTTATAACAAGAAGAATCAATAGCTAGCAAATGTATTTCCAAGAATTATCATTTGCAAAGTTATTGAATAAAGCATTTAAGTTTTTTCAACTTGGATGATATCAAAATTATAATGAAGATCCTTAAGAGAGACATATTTTTTCTCAAATAGATAGCAAACATATTTTATTTAATATTGTGATTTTAAAAATGACTTTCAATACTTAATAATACTATTGAAAGTAGATACTATATTTAATAGTATCTAAAATATATTATTTGAAGATATTTATGATGGCTTCAACAATAATAAATTAATAAGATGATCTTCTTGCCTTAATATGAAACATTATTAATTATTAAAGAGACCTATCAATTATATTCTTACAAAACATATATTATAATTTGTTGTTAAGACCATTTGATGGATCTTAGATACTATTAGCTTGTATAGCAATTTTATTACTCTTTGTAGAACTTATTGCTTAGAAGAGAAGATAATATAATAAATATTCATATTATTTAAGTGAATAGAAGTAAATAGAAACATATTGAAAAGATAATATCTTCTTTAAGAAGCTTTGAAGAAGTTTCTTACATACAAATCAAATATTTAGACTTTTATAGATATTCTATATGGCTATTCAAATTTATTTTATAACTTTTTTACTTTTAAAAAGCTATATTAGAAGTAACTAATAACTTAATACTTGGGCCACAAATCTTGTGGTTATTAGAAAGCTTCTACAAAATCTTTTTGATAATTAGAATATATAGACACAAGAGTAAAGCTATCATTAGTCTTGTCAATATTTTTTTTATATTCTAATCTTGATTCAAGATTCTTTAGTCTCTTCATAATTAATAATAGCTAATCTAATTTGTATCTATCTTATATTCATTTCTTATTTGTCTACTTTCTCTCTTTTAATGCTACAAGAGTGTATTGTTTTAGGATTTTGTCATAATCTATGTCTTTAATTAAGATTATAATTTATATTATATTTTATTTTAATATAATTTTTTTATCAATAAGCAACTATTTTATTAAAATATCTAAGATATATAAATTAAAAGATAAATATAATTTAAAAAATTAAAAAATTAAAAATTAAAAAAATATATTTTTTTTAAAATTTTAAAATTTTAAAAGAATTATTTTAAATTATTATTAAGATATCTTTATTAAAGAAAAAAAATGAATTTTCAAAATATTTTTTATAATAAAAAAATAATAACTTTGTAATATTATATACTAAGATATCAAAAAATAAAATAAAATAAATTCAATACAAAATTGACTTTGATTTCAAAGTTATTTTGAGTCACTAAGTATTATATAGGATAAAATCAAACTACACAAAAATATTATATATACACCTTAATCAATTACTTCAATCATGAGTTATTAAATTAATATATTAAGTTATTACATTATTACTTATTATAATTCTTTAAAAAAAAAATGGTAGATTTTGATTTGGTATTTTTTTTTTGGATGCAAATAAAAATCTTAAATATTGATAAAAATAGCCACTAAGTATCTTGATAGTAAACAACTATGTATAAATCCTAGGTCTTTATTGTCAATATTACATAAGTGTATTAACTATTGAGTGGATACTTTGCTTCAAATTCAACCTAAATGAAGAGACTTAGAATCACAAGGCTTTTCTTATGTGAAGATACTTCCAATAAAGACCAATAAAAGATATGTAAGAAATATCTTTATTGTAGTAAAAGAATTTGCAACTAATATTTAAAAATAATTCAACATCTAGATTTTATAAAGCCTTTATATTTAAAAAATAAGATAAGAGGTCACAACTTTTTAATTCTTTGATTGATTGAAATAGAATAATAAATCTATAAATCCTAAGAAAAAAAGATGATATTAAATTTATTTTTTTAATATAAAGTATAAAAAAATTTATTTTGTTGTATATTAGTTGGATCCATCTCAAAAGGTGGTTTTTAAAGAAGTTTGAGAAATTGATTAAAAATCATTAAAAATATCAATTTTTAAAATTTTTTCATAATTTTTAGAATAAAAATATAAGTTGACATATTTAAATTTATAATAAATGAATGAATTGGTTCATTTTATAGCCTTTATATACTTTATAATGTATCCAAAGACCAAGGCTATCAAAGAAGAATTTTTTTTTATCAAGAAAATTATCTTATTAAAACTTTTAAACTATAGCTTTTTAAAGTGGACTTCTAGATATAAAGTCTCTTTGGAATAATATTTTTAAAATATAAATTAGAGAAGATATTTTGTAGAACAACTTCTACCCTCCTTGAACATGACTTTGAAGATAAATGATTTTTTTCATACAAGACTAAAAATCTAGCATTGACAAGTTTTTGTCAAGGATATGAATTATAAAAGAAACAAAATGTTAATACATTCTTGTATCACTTAAAATAATAGAAAATCACTCATAGATAGAATAATATTAAAATTAAAATGTCAATTGTTAAAGACAAGAAGATTAGAGACTCTTAAAATAAGATTAAGAATAAGAAAGACATTAGTAAGAGTGAAAAAGGCTTTATTCTTGTCTCCATATATACTATCTACTTAAGAGCTACATGGCAGCGTTCTATAAGACCTCCAACACGTGTCCAATTTACAAAATACGTGTCAAACTTGTAAAACAAGTTTCCTATATGTGCACCATGTACTTAGCTTGTTCCACAAGCTATCAACATATGTAGCATGTGGCTAACTTGTTAGCCAAGTTTATAACCTACCAATCATGTATAGACATATATAAAAGTGAAATCGCATCTATGAAGCTTTTAGAAAGCTTTTCTCTAAAATATTATCAAATTAATTTACTTTCATTTATTTTTATCTATCCATATTAATTAAATAATTATTAAAATAAATCTTATATCCATAATATTATTCTTCCTTCTAGGGATAAGCTCTACAAGAAATAGTGATTACATGTTGAAGAAGTCCAAGATAAGTCAAATTGTATTTGCCACATATTTTGATCTTTGTTTTCTTTAAAGATAATTAATAGGTCATCTCAACCATTGATAGTATTTCATACCATGGTAGGAAGACCACCCTAATATTTGATAATTGTTAAGGCTTTTATAATTTCTTTCAAAGAAAATATTTGGAGCACCATCAGGAATAGTTCTTACCTCTAAAAGTATCATCAAATATTGGGAGTCTCTTCTAAGGTTATGATATCAAATATGTTATATCTTGCCATCAATTCAAAGACGAACATATTGTTCTTGAAGATCTTCATTTCTATTCCGTTGTTGTGGTGAGAGTATTAGCCCTAAGAAACATTGGGTCTTTTGTGCCTCTCATTTCTTAAGTGCAAGATGAGATTCATAAAGTTCATAAAATTGAAGAATTTACATAAAAACATACTTTATTAACCTTGCCATATTCTGCCTTAAAAAACCCGCCTTCAAATTTGCCCATAAATCCTAGGATATTACATCAATTGAAGCAAAATTTGAACACAAAGTACTTAAGGAAGTAAAGAAGCAAACCCCATAATCCTTTTGATTATAGCTCATGTGGTTAGAGAGAACCATGTTGTCAAAGAAACCCCTCCATGCTGCCTTTGATTCTGGACCCCCTTTGCTTCACACCTTCATTGCTCCTCATTATCAAAACCCCAAGTATTGAAATTTGGTAGGCTTGTTGCTTGCTTTATGTTGTAAACATTCTCCAATTTTTGCTCTAAAACTCCTCTTGGAAATAGAGTTATAGACTCTACCCTTCTCCTTTAATTCTGTCTTCTACCAACTCTAGATCCGACTACAAATTTCCTCATAATTCTTTAACCATAACTCCAATAGCAATCAGTTTTTTACACAACTTAATAGACTCATATATCTACAAACCCCAATAAATTTTACTCAAAATGCTACTTTGATCACAAAGATATGCTCCTCCAAACTTCACTGACTTAGAGATAGACCCCTATCACTTTGAAAGAGCATAACATTTTTTTCATAAGATAAATGAGTAACAAACTTACTCTCATCTCTTTCTTAACTTGCTTAGATCACGTCTATCAAATTTCACACTCAAATTCATTTCCTAACTCCATTCATACCCAAAAAACCCACACACACACTCTGCCCATACAAACCCTAATTCTGCTTTCACTCTATTTCTCTTTTCACCTACATCCGGTTACAATTTCACTCATAACTCTTTGCTCAAAGATCATATTGACTTAAAATTTTGATTCAAAGTAGCAAACTCTATAAGGAACACAACCCCAACAAATTTTGCCACTAAAGTCCAAATGGTTCTCAAGAGCCGAGGCCCGAAATTTAGTAAACCTCACTGCCCTAGTCTTAAACACCTGCAACTTTGATGACTCATATCTCCCTTGATACTTAACCAAAAGACATGAAAATTATTTCTATATGTTTCTTATCTTGTCTACTACAAATCCACAAAAAATTGCACTTAAACTCCTCTCTAAGCTTCTTCTACACACAAAAACGTATACTACCTATCAAAAAGAAACCCCTATCTCTCCAAAAGAACCCTCCTTCTTCTTCTTCACGACCCCCTTCTTGTCCTCCCGGCCTGGTCTTCCTTCTTCCCTTGGTCAAAGAGACACCTCAGCCATGTCTTTCTACCTCTTCAATCCTTTCTTTTGGATTAATTTGAAGGAATCTCACTTTTTGAGGTAAATTTCTATTCTACCTTCTTACTACCATTTTTTTCTATCCACTTTTCTTCTAATTTTAGCCCACAACATTTAAGTTTAGATCTAAAATAGAAGAGAATTAAGGTAAAGTAGATCTAAGATAAAATAGAAAAAAAAAAATCTAATAAGTAGAAAAAACAATTAAGATTAGATTAGAGATAAAAGAGAAAGAACTACATCCTTCACTGCCAAGTCAAAGAAGCTTGTGTGGTTAAGTTCTTAGCTACTTTGGAGTTGACGTGGGTTCGAATCCACTTGACTTCACTGTAGAATTCCTTGGCTTCTTGACTTGGTACTGCTAGTGGGAATTTCAGCAGGAAATTAGTAGTTTGGCCTACCTATCATCCCTGAGCTTGTGATAAATATTATAACCTTCAAGATAATGTGGTTATAACCACAACCCCCTTTCTTTTTCATCCTCTCTTCTTCTAATCTTAATCTTTTTATTTTAACACATTCCTTTATATCTTTCACACTATGTTTTAATTTACAACGTGACATCCACCCCCTCCAAACGTGCACATCCTCTTGAATGTGCCACCATTCATTCTTCATCTTCTCCATCCTCATCTTCAGTTTCTATGATATTTGTATTCTCCATTGATGTAGATGATAGCATTTCAAGGCTTTCAAATGAAAACCTGTCACTCCTCCTTCGAAATGTTTTCACCCGCTTACCTGCTATTGGATTTCTAAGTACAGTTCCATCTAATTCACGAAGTAAGTAAGTGCCATTTTCATAAACAGTGACAACAATATATGGTCCAAACCATCTTCGAGCAAATTTCTTCTCAGTGCTATGCTGATGCTCTAATGTACTATCATAAACCACCACCCAATCTCCCTCTTCAATAGGCTTTACCCGCAATCGATGTGTCTTATCAAACCTTTCCTTATTGTTAAGCCTTGCTTCTTTAAATCTTTCCATTGTTTTTTGATGTGCCTCTGGTAGTTTACCAATTTGTTGTATTCGAAGTTCTAGCAACCGCTCTCTAGAAATTCCATCTTCCCAGGACAAATACAACCATGTAAGAATTGATTCTTCAATTGGCATAATAGGCTTTTGTCCCAACATAAGTTCAATTGGCATATAACTTGTTACTGTACTATGTGTAGTTCTGTCAGCCCATAAAGCATAAGGTAGTAATCTAGGCCAATCTTTAGAATTTCCTCTACAAGCTTTGACTAAAGCTTGAATGATTGGAGGATGACCTCTCTCACTCTTTCCATTTGCCTCAGGATTATATGCAGTTGTCAACTTCAATTTTACTCCATGCTTTTCAAAAAATATTTTAGCTGCAGCAGCATTTAATTCTCCTCTATCAGCTCTCATTCTTCCTATGCATCCATATCGACTGAAAATATCTTCAAGAATAAATCTACACACTCTTTCAGTCTGCTTGGTCCTCAATGCTCTTCCTTCAACAAAATTGGATAGCTCTTCTCTTGCCAATACTAAGTATTTCATTCCCCATAATCCATTTGGCATAGTAACTAAGTCAATAACCCATTGAAAGTGAATAGCAAGAGGATAAGTAGGATGCAATTCATCACAATACCGGATCTTTGATTGAAATTGACATTCAATACATGAACTTACAAAATCTTCCACATCTTTGTAAAATCCTTTCCACCAATATCTTTCTTTGATTTTTGTATATGTTGCCCAAATGCCTCGATGCCCAGCCCAATTTGTATCATGAAATTCCTTGAGAATTTGAAATTTTGTGGATAAATCTCCAACCACTCTCAATGGAATCCCATCTTTTCTTTTTGGTTTCCTCCACAAAAATCCATCACGCAAAAGATATTCATAGGAATGTCTTCTAACTTCCTTAAAATACTTCTCTGACCATTCTGCTTGCTTTTGTAGAGTACTTAAATACCAACCAACATCTTTCAATCTACCTTCATATAATTCTTCCTTAAAAGGAAGAATTGTATCTTCTCTTTTGTTGGTGTTAACAAATACAATGCTATAGCTTTTGCTATTGTCATCTTCATCATCATCTTTTGTAATCATTTCTTCATCTCCAATATAATTAGCTCTAGACAACATATCTGCTACAGCATTTTTTTTACCTTTAATATGTACTAGAATTGGAATAAGAGATTTGATAAAAGCTATCCATCTCAACATAGCAATATCTGGAATTGAACAGTTTGAAATCATACCAAGTAGAGGTAAACAATCAACTTCCAATACTACATTTGCTCCAATTAAATAATTCCTTTCAGCCTTTAATGCTGTGACAACTCCCCATAGTTCTCTTTTTACTTGCGGATAAGCTCGTTGTCGCTCAGTCAAAATTCTTGTTCCAAATCTAGTTGCAAAACGTCTTCCATTGATATCATCTTGACCAACAGCCCAACCTATAGCAATTGGACTAGTATCCACCATCATCACCACTGGCTGACCATTTTCATAGTCAACTTGCTTTAAAATAGATGGAGATCTTAAAATATTCTTTAAAGACTCCATACCTTCATTTTGATCCTTTTCCCACTTGAATTTATTTCCCTTCCGTAAGAGTTTGTAAAGAGGCTCTGATATATGGTCAAAATGTGGAATCCAAATTTGATAGAAAATACATGCCCCCAAAAATCTTCTTACTTCAGTTATACTATTACAAGGCTTCATCTTAGCAATAGCATCGATCTTCTCCGGATTTGGTTTTCTACCATAGCTTCCACATAAATGACCTACAACAATGATTTCATCCATTCCAAACTTTAATTTGTCAATAGATAAAGTAAGACCTACCTCTTTAAGTCTCTTCAAAATTTTCTCTACATCTTCAATGTGTTGTTTGACAAATTGCCTACAACCATTTTTATCAATTGTTGTATCCTTCACTTCTTCTTTACAACCTTTGATAGGAATATCATCAATAAAAGGTATGGTCTTTTCAGGTATAAATTCCTTTAAAATTTGATTTATTGCACTTTGCATATGCGCCACTGAATTGGTAGCTCCTTGGGGTAATGTGCACATACGAACCAAATCCAAAGGAGTCTTCATTGTTGTTAAATCTCTACTCTCTGCTGCAAGTTGAAATTGATCATATCCAGAATATAAGTCTCCAATTGAATAAATTGCATGCCCCGCAAATGCCTCAGCAACTTCATCTACAATTGGTCCAGATCCTTTGTTCCTGATTGTCACACCATTGGCAGGTTGCATATCTTGAATAAACCTTAATGCTCCAGATTTCTTTGGCACCGTAAACCAGCGATTTGAATATGGACCCACGGATGGTTCTATATTTCCCATTTCCATCTTCTCCTTGAGCAATTTAATTAATTTTGGTAGTAAAGCTCTTGGAACCGGAATGGGTTTTAAATCCCACGGTATATGTGGAACTATAAAGATCACCATAGGTGCTACCTCATTTGGATAAACACATCCTATTTCACTAGGTTTAGATGCAAATGCCTTTCCATGTTTTAAAAGCATGCTTTGAAATAAATACTTCTCAGGTTTATTTAAAAACTCACCCCCTCCAATCTCCAACTTGTCAAATGTTTCTTTAGTGAATTGATGTCCAATTCCTATATAACTTCTTAATCTTGGCTCTTTTTCAGCTCGCTTGAAATAATCTTCAGAATTATCTGGTAGTTGAGTTGCTACTGGCTTTACTTTCTTTGCTACTGATTTATACTTGGCATTCACTTCAGCTTCATTTTTCCACTTACGGATATGAATGTCTTCACCATGGTCTTCCATAAAATGTAATATTTCTTTGTAAAAGCATTGATCATTGACTTCAACTATAATACCTCTATTATCCATAACCTCCTCCATATTTTTCAACCTTTCTAATTGATGTAGTAGATCAATCGGAAGTCCAATCCATTCTATTAACCCCGATATATTTTCTTCTTGTGAAATTATCCCCATTTTTTCAAAATTCTTTTCTATTTTTCTTATTTTGGCTTTATATTTAGAATCCATTACACTTACACCTTTGAAATTCAAGATACTATGATCACTCAAACTCAAAATTCCATATCCATTCTTATATATATTGGAGAATACCTTAGTAAATATATTACCCGCACCCGCAGACCCCCATTCTCCACGTGTGCTTTCTAGAAATCCTGGAATCCTTCTTCAGTAACAAGAGGTTTTTCACGTAATTGATCTCTATGCCTCTTGCTTTCTGGCTTCACTGTAAGGAATTGTACTGAGTTCCTTCCGTCACAACTTCGAATCCTTGCATAGTGAGATCCATCATCTAGCACTTTAGTTTCCATTCTTGAAGATGTAATATATGGTTGACCAAGAATAATTGGATATGTGCCACGATCTTGAACAAAGAAATTCTGCTCTACTTCCACATTTCCAATCCTTGTCTTCACTGCAGGACATGCTCCAAACAACCCTCCCTTTTCATTGTTCGCAGCTCTCAATATCCACCCATGATTGGTATCTATAGGCCATTTTCCTTTCTCATATACTGCCTTAGACATGATATTAATCTCTGAGCCATGATCTACCAAAACATGGATTGTTTCATTCAAATTTTCAAGCTTAATCTAAGCTTTTGTAGTAGCTTTAGCCCAATAAGGATGAAAAAATCCTAAAACCTTTGCACCCTTTTTTCCATCACCATCATCAAAAGTGGCATAAGCATATACCTTTGCTTCTTTTTCCTCCATGTTGTGGGTGGTATCCTTCTTCTTCTTTTGAAGTTGAAGAGAAAACATGTCTAAAACCTCCTCTTCTAAATCAATAGGCATACCATCATTTACATCTTTTTCTTCAATCCCATGACTCACCTTATCATCCTCCACAATCATAATTCTTTCAAGGCTTGACTTACATTCAATAGAAAACACTTGGCCAATCTCTTCCTCCTCTTCTTTAGTTAAACAAGTGTCAATGGCACTTGTCATCACTGTCTCTACTGTCATTTGGCGTTTTCTTTTGATAATATCAATAATCAATTCATGGAAGTCTTTCTTTGCAATTCCTAAGACCTCCCGTAAGGTAAATTCAATTTTTGCATCCAAAATCCGTCCTTCCAATACTCCTTTCAAATCAATAGAAGTTTCAATATCAGATTGAAGCTTATAAGTAAGGCCTTTGGTTTTACCTTTTTCTATGTCCTTACCCTTTTCCATGTTATCTTCCACCCTTTGCTTTGGAGTTGATGCCTCCTTTGATTGTGAAGATGAAAGGGTATTTTGTGGTGGTTGATTTATTGTTGGGCCTTCTTTTGTCCTTTCTCCTGTACCACCACCTTTTCGTGTTTGTTTCTTATTCATTGGTTCTTCATCTTCATCTTCTACATTCCTTCCTCTCTTTACTTCCACATAGACATTTTGAAAGTCTTCATTCTCCCTTTCCTTGTCTAAAAAGGCTCTGATGTTAACTGCATCAACTAGATCATTCCATCCTGTTTTCTCTCTAATGGCTTGAGCTCCTCTAATCATAGTCTCATGATTCTCAGGATATAGAGCTTCAATATTATTTTCCCAGGCCACAATTTGATAAGAATCTGTATTACCTGAATCTCTTGGCTTAGGCTTCATCATTCGATCTTCCATTAATTTTTTCATTCCACCTTTGGCAAAGTTAGTATCCAAAGGAAAATCTGTAGATGCATCTCTAATCCTTCCATCTTTGAAGGTAATGATGCCTTTCTTCATGGCATCAGCATATGATTCACAATCACTACGTTTATGATCAGAATCATCACACCAAATGCACCTCATGACATATCCCCTCTGTCCTCCAGAAGTTTGAGAGATACTTGGCTTTGTACTTCTTTTTAAAGCACTCATTTCCACTTTCAGCTCCTTCAATCCCTTCACCAATTCCTCTAGAGTGTCCTCATCCAGAGCCTTACCCTTTGAAGAGTTTGATGGTATCATTGAAGATGTCCTTGTAGTTAGTGGTGTTGAAGCTTCCATCTTTATTCCATATCCCTTAGCCTTTACCCGCTGTTGCTTTGCAATAAGACTTATTGCATCCTTCAATTGTCTCCAATTGGTACTAAAACCTCCTTCAGCTGCTCCATCTTGAAGAAGAAGTAATAGTCTATCCTCCAAAGCTTCATTTGCAGCTTGTAGAAATAACTCTGATTCTCTCACTTCAAGAATCCTCTTCTCTGTTAATGAGAGTTGTCCAAATTTCTTTTCAAATTCTCTTAACAATTCACTTGGTCCCATATTGTTACCTGGTTGTTGTTCCACCCAATCAAAGAAATTCCTTTTGGACATCCTTTCTTCATCTTCATCAAAAAACTCATCTCGAAGCCTCTCTTCAAATTTAGCCCAAGTAATCTCAAAATTATTTTGATGAAGATGTTTCACCTTATCTCTGATCTCTGGTACAACTGCCAAGTCAAATGTCTCTATCATCTTCTCCTCTAAAATTTGATAGATTTCCATCTCACAAGTATAATTCCTTAAAAACTTTGAAATGTTCTTTCCATTGAATCTTTCATTCTTAGAAATAACAGCTTTCAAAGCTTTTGTAGCTCCTTGTCCAACTGCATTGGCAACTTGTTGTCCCATAAACATTTGCATGGCCCTAAAGAACTCCTCTGCAAAGTTTTGACTACCTCCTTGAGCTTGACTACTACTAGTTCTATTATCCCCCATCTTGCCTTAAAAATCTTGAAGCCTTAGAGCTCTCTCAGTGGAAGCACCAAATGTCGTGGTGAGAGTCTTAGCCCTAAGAAACACTGGGTCTTTTGTGCCTCTCGTTTCTTAAGTACAAGATGAGATTCATAAAGTTCATAAAATTGAAGAATTTACATAAAAACATACTTTATTAACCTTGCCATATTCTGCCTTTAGAAACCCGCCCTCAAATTTGTCCATAAATCCTAGGATATCACATCAATTGAAGCAAAATTTGGACACAAAGTACTTAAAGAAGTAAAGAAGCAAACCCCATAATCCTTTTGATTATAGCTCATGTGGTTAGAGAGAACCATGTTGTCAAAGAAACCCCTCCATGCTGCCTTTGATTCTAGACCCCCTTTGCTTCACACCTTCATTGCTCCTCATTATCAAAACCCCAAGTATTGAAATTTGGTAGGCTTGTTGCTTGCTTTATGTTGTAAACATCCTCCAATTTTTGCTCCAAAACTCCTCTTGGAAATAGAGTTATAGACTCTACCCTTCTCCTTTAATTCTGTCTTCTACCAACTCTGGATCCGACTACAAATTTCCTCATAATTCTTTAAACATAACTCCAATAGCAATCAGTTTTTTACACAACTTAATAGACTCATATATCTACAAACTCCAATAAATTTTACTCAAAATTCTACTTTGATCACAAAGATATGCTCCCCCAAACTTAACTGACTTAGAGATAGACCCCTATCACTTTGAAAGAGCATAACATTTTTTTCATAAGATAAATGAGTATCAAACTTACTCTCATCTCTTTCTTAACTTGCTGAAATCACGTCTATTAAATTTCGTACTCAAATTCATTCCCTAACTCCATTCATACCCAAAAAATCCACACACACACTCTGCCCATACAAACCCCAATTTTGCTTTCACTCTATTTCTCTTTTCACCTACATCCGGCTATAATTTCACTCATAACTCTTTGCTCAAAGATCATATTGACTTAAGATTTTGATTCAAAGTAGTAAACTCTATAAAGAACACAACCCCAACAAATTTTGCCTCTAAAGTCCAAATGGTTCTCAAGAGCCGAGGCCCGAAATTTAGTAAACCTCACTGCCCTAGTCTTAAACACCTACAACTTTGATGACTCATATCTCCCTTGATACTTAACCAAAAGACATGAAAATTGTTTCTATATGTTCCTTATCTTGTCTACTACAAACCCACAAAAATTTGCACTTAAAATCCTCTCTAAGCTTCTTCTACACACAAAAACGTATACTGCCTATCAAAAAGAAACCCTATCTCTCCAAAGGAACCCTCCTCTTCTTCTTCCCGACCCCCTTCTTGTCCTCCCGGCCTAGTCTTCCTTCTTCCCTTGGTGAAAGAGACACCTCAGCCATATCTTTCCACCTCTTCAATCCTTTCTTTTGGATTAATTTGAAGGAATCTCACTTTTTGAGGTAAATTTCTATTCTACCTTCTTACTACCATTTTTCTACCAACTTCTCTTCTAATTTCAGCCCACAACATTTAAGTTTAGATCTAAAATAGAAGAGAATAAAGGTAAAGTAGATCTAAGATAAAATAGAAAAAAATCTAATAAGTAGAAAAAAAAAATTAAGATTAGATTAGAGATAAAAAAGAAAGAACTACATCCTTCACTGCCAAGTCAAAGAAGCTTGTGTGGTTAAGTTCTTAGCTACTTTGAATCCACTTGACTTCACTGTAGAAATCCTTGGCTTCATGACTTGGTACTGCTAGTGGAAATTTCAGCAAGAAATTAGTAGTTTGGCCTACCTATCATCCCTGAGCTTGTGATAAACATTATAACCTCCAAGATAATGTGGTTATAATCACAACCCTTTCTCTTTTTCATCCTCTCTTCTTCTAATCTTAATCTTTTTATTTTAACACATTCCTTTATATCTTTCACACTATGTTTTAATTTACAACGTGACACCGTTGTCTTAAAGATTATGATAGTTATAACATCTCATCTGATAAGTTAATAAACGCTAGTTCTTAAGCTGAATTTGTTGGTTCTTCATTCTCCATCTCTTTGACACTAGCAAATTCAAAAAAATAGCAATCAATAATATAAAATAAAATAAAATTTCTATTAAATATGCTTTATTTTATAACAAATATTTTTTTGACTCTTCATCTTAATTTTGATAGATGTCATTGATGAAACACATTAATTTTTATTAATACATTTGTTAGATTCCTATATAGCTCCTATGTGCTTTCACTAATACTATATCTACACTAATATATGAGATATTTTAGCCAATTTCAATGCCATTTTAAATCTAAGACCTCTTTCACCTCAAATTCTTTATTATTGTTCATTTTTATTAGAGACGGTGGTATTTATCTTTTTCTTTGTAAATCCACTGTCTTATATGATTTAAATAGTGATACATAGAATATAAGATAGATCTTCATAGATTTGATAGGTTTAATAGATAAATAACTAAATTAATTTATTTATAAATTGAAAATGGTCTAAGCTTACGATAATCCAATTTTTCATAAGAATGAATAGTCTTAATATTATGATGAAATAACCTTACCTTATCGACCATATGGAATTGAAGTTGTTCCTTGTAATAGACATTTGCATGGATCTTTAGTCATTCTTAAGCTTCTTTTTATTATGCCTTCATTGTTGAATGTGGCTTTGACAACCAATTCGTCAAATCTTCTACCACAGGATTTTTAGCTTTTAAAAAGTGAAAAGTATTAAATCATGGATGATAACCATAATTAGCAAAGAATAGAATTTATTGAATAGAAAAATATATTAAATTATTATAAGAAAAATTTGCTAATGATAAAAGAGTTTTCCAATCATCTTGATGATAGTTGATAATACACCTCAAATGTTGTTCCAAAATTTGATTTATCCGTTTTGTTTGTCCATCAATTTGAGGGTAGAAAGCTGAAGATATTTTTATGTCCACTTTTAATATTAAGAAATAGCAATAGATATTTTTAAAAAAAAATTAGCTATTTTTTCATCTATAATAGATTTTATATATAATATAAAATATAATATCTTAGTAAAATAATCAATAATCACAAATATAGAATCATATGAATTTAAATTTGAAAGATTCATGATAAAATTCATAGAAATAAAAGATCAAGATTGTTTTGATATAGATAATGATTGAAAAAGTCCGTAAGGTCAATAACAAGGAGTTTTTTATCTTAAATAAATGTCGCTCAATTGTACAAATTCTTTAATAGCTTTTCACATTTGAGGCTACTAAAAATCTCTTGATATTAGCTCTAAAGTCTTTTATATCCAAAATATCTTGCTACAAAAAAGTTGTGATGAGCTTCAAGAGTATGTAGTTGTATTTCAACTTTTAAAATATATAAGCGTCTTTTAAAATAAAGTAGATTATTCTTAAATTCAAATTTAAAAGTATCATGAGATTTAGATGAATTATTTTTAATATCATGAATAAGAAGATTTGCAGATATATGTGATTGGACTTGTTTGGTAAAAGTTGAATCAACAATCAATATTGATTTTATTGCTTGAAGATGAAATTCCTCTAGATTGTTCTTTGTTGATCAAAAATTAAATCTCTTTCTTTTCATATAAGATAAAAATATTTAGAAAGAACATTTGACAAACCTTGTTATTTTTTTAGCCAATATATGATAATGAACTCAAATCTTGACAAAGACATGCTCTAATGTGTTTGATAATGATTCAACATGCATGTTGATATGAAATACTTAAGATTCTAGTGACTTATATATATGGTGATTAGACTAGAAGTGTCTTTTAGATAATGATACTATTTTTGAAAAGAATCTATAATTATAAGAAGTTCTTTATTATGGATTTTATAGTTGATCTCTACTACTAAAAATTTCTTGGAATGAAAAGCTACTAGGTGGAATTTATCATTTGTTCTTATTTATGACAATATCACACTCAAAGCAAAGTTTGATGCATCTATTTGTATAAAAAATACCTTGAAAAAATTGACACAATATAAGATTGTTGCAGAAGTAAAAGTTGTCTTTAAAGCATCAAACAATGCTTTTGCTTCTTTATTCTATTTGAGTTTGTCCTTACAAGTTAAGCGTGTAAGTGGAGGTGCAACTTGAAAAAAGTTTTTGATGAAGATTCAATAATATTTAGCAAATTTTAAAAAACATTGTACATCTTTCTTTGTTCTTGGAATCTTCTAATCCATGATTATTTGGACTTTCTTAGGATCCATCTTGCGACCATCATTCAAAATGCTATAACCTAAGAAATCAATTTAAGTAGTATAAAATCCACACTTTTTTATCTTGGCATATATGAGAGTAAAATTCACCTTTAATCTAAATTACAAGATGGCCACATTCAAGAATTGCTTGTAATTGGTGGTGTAAAATAAAAGAAATAAATAGCAAAAAAAAACAAGAAGAACAACCACAAAATAAGTGAAGTATATGATATCAAGCAAGTTACAATTCAAAACTACGTCATAATATATTCATTAAATTTTTACCTAATAAAATATAAAAATAAAAAATAAAAATTGTGTTTTTGAATAGATAATTTTTTTGCCTTTTCAATGATGTAAAAATATATAAATCCGAATTACTATGAAAAAGCTATGATAGTTCAAAGATAGAAGGTAAATAATAAAAAAATAAGTGGAAAATTTTACTTCAAGGATAACTTGCTGAAGAGATCATGAATTCAAACCTCACCTAGGCTCTTAACTAATACATAAAAGTATCCTAGAGAGGCCATGAGACCTTAGTCTTATCCTCCTACCTACATCCAAGGTGCCACAACCTATATGGGACTTGTGTACTTCTTTTCTTACAAGGACTACATTAGCTGTTGGTCCTCCTATTTTCTACTAGTAAAATTCATTTTTTTACATTTTTGACTTCTTTATGGTGTTCAAAAATACCAAATTAGTCTAAGAATCTTGTGTGGCCTTCAAATCTTGCTCCATTTCTTTACAATAGCTCCTAAAGTGATAAAACTCATTTTTACCAAAATCTTCAAAATTGTTCTAAAAATTCCTAAATTTTTAAAAATAAATTCTAAATAAATTCTAAATAAATTATATATAAACTCTAAAAATTCTTATAATATTTCTAAAAAGATAATATCAATTTAAAACTATTTTATTCTATCTTGGTGATTTTTTATAATAATAAAATTAATTTAAATCAACTAAAAATCTTATTTTCTATATAAATAATTAAAAAGATATGAGGTTCATATTTTTTAGCTTCTTCTATCTAGTAAGTAACATTTATATATTTTTAATAAGTGGTACATAGAGATAAAAGGCCAATATAGATATTGGTCTCAATAATTAAATATTAATTCTTATAATTAAAAAAAATATTAAATCAATTAAGATAATTGCCTCCAAAACTTACTTAGATCCTATTTCTTTCTCACTAATACTATTTTCCTTTATTATCTTCTAAACACATCTTTACTTTATAATTATAATTTTGATACTTTAAATGCATTCTTTTATCCTAAAACAACTAATGAGTCAATTTGATGACTCACAGTATATAATCTCTTATCTCTAAGTTTTTGTAACATATAAAAAATATGAAGTTCATATTCTTCTATATTTTTAGAATAGATCAGAATATCATCTAAATAATAGATAACAAAATCATCAAGAAATTCACAAAAATATTATACATAAGATATTGAAAAGTAGTTGGTGCATTTGTGAGTCCAAAAGGCATAACATTATAATCAAAGTGTCCATATCTTATTTAAAATATAGTCTTGTATTCATCTCCTTCTTTAATATGCACCAAATTATATGCTCTTTATAGATTTATTTTTATATAGATCTTAGCTTGATTCAATTGATCAAGTCCTGAAACCAAAGGTAAAAGATACCTATTTTTTATGGTAATCTTATTAAGTCCACAATAATCTATGCACATCCGCAAGAATCTGTCTTTTTTCTTTACAAATAAGATAGAAGCTCCTATTGGAAACTTTGAATGGCATATGAAGTTCTTAGCCAAGTTCTTATCAATATATTTATTTAATATAGCTAATTCATTTAGTGATAAATTATAAATTGGTCTAAATGGTGGTTGAGTTCTCTCTTGAAAATCAATCAAACAATCATAAGATCAATATTTTGAAAGAATATTTATATATATTTTTTTAAAAACGTCTTAAAAATCTTGATATTAGCTGAGATTATCACTTGTAGGTTTTTTAGTATTAGAAATAGATGTGGCAAATATAACAAAAGATGATTTTTTTTTTGTCACATGTATGAAAGTTTTTACATCTATTAGTAAAGATTTGGATGTATTAGAATTATATATGTTTACTTGACTAATAGATTTTTGAATTAAGCTATAAAAAAATTAAGGTTATGAGAAGTTCAATCTATTTGAAGATTATAATTTTTTAACCTTGATAATCTTCAAATAATTAGATTAGAAGGAGATCTAATAATATTAAATATTATTACAATATTATATCTTTTAATTGCTATAATTAAAAGAATAATTTCATGAATAATATCTCCAGAAGACAACAAATAATTATCTATGACTTCTACATGCGCAGATTTAATTTTCTTGGCTAGAGATATTTCTTGTTTTTTAACAAAATCTTTGTCTATAAAACAAGTTGAGGCTCTTGAATCCAATAAGATAAAGACTTTGTAATTTTTAAGTCCTAAAAATACATCTATTGTAAAACAAGGTGAGAAATTTGAAGAGAGAATAGGACCTTTATAAGATATTGCATATGATTGCAATCGCACGGTCTCTATTATAACTAGAAAAACGTATTTTTTGACATATTATCTTGTTTAGCAACCATACTCCTTATTTTGTGATTGCATTATTTTTTTAGATAATATTAAGCAATATACTTAACTTCTCTATAATATAAATATAAATTGTCTTAACAATATTGAGTCTTTTTTTGTTCAATGAGAGGTTTAAAATATACCACATTAATTTAATTTTAGCTTAGTCAAATAAATTTCTAAAAACTTAGGAGTTGCTATCATTAATTAATTTGTTCCTCTTTAGCCAAATCTATATTCTTCATGCCTTTCAAAAAATTGATTGTTGCATGTAATGGCTTGAGTAATAAATTATTTCAAGAAATCCTTTTTTGACATTGTTAATAACAAATCTTTGACATTTTCCTTCAACCTATAACAAAATTGATTGATAAGGGCTTTGTCATTCCACTCTACATTACAAGCAAGGTTTTGGAATTTTTGAGCATATATTATGACTGACTGTGGTCCTTATCGTAAGGTAAGAGCTTGGTCTTTGCTATCTTCTTTCAATTATTTTTTCCAAATGTGATTGTAAATACTTTAAAAAATGAATTCAAATCATAAAGAAGTCGCAAATTTTTTTTTATCAAAAGTACAAATTAAAAAAGAGCACTTTTTAGATAGAAGTGCATCTATGAATCTAACTTGAGTAAATCCATTGGAATAATGAAAGAGATGCAACCTTAAAAATAACTTAATTTTTTATAAAAATCCTTAAAATTTTAATCTTATTCTATCAAACTTCTCAGATATATTAATCTTTATTTCTTTCACACTTGTAGAAGCAAAGCTTCTTAGATTTCATTATAAGGCCAATTTATTATCAAAAACAAGAATTATTCCAATAATTATCTAATTAATATGGATAGATAGAAATAAATAAAAATAAATAAATTTAATAATATCTTATAGAAAAGTTTCCTAGAAGCTGTATAGATATGGATCCACCTTTATACATGTCTATAGGTGATTGGTAGACTAAAAACATGGCCAATAAGCTAGCCAAGTATTGCACATGTTAGTAGCTTATAGAACAAGCTAAATATGTGGCGCACATATAGGAAACTTATCTTACAAGTTTGACATGTGTCTTATGAATTAGACACGTGTTGGAGGTCCTATAGAACATTGCCATATAATTCTTAGATAGATAGTATATATAGAGATAAGAGTAAAACCTTCTTTATTCTTATCTATGTCTTTCTTGTTCCTAATCTTGTTTTAAAAATCTCTAGTCTTCTTATCTTTGGCAATAGCCATTCTAATTTTAATATTTTACCATTTTTAAGTGATTTTGAGTAACTTAAGAGTATATTTTATTCTTTTATGATTCATGTCCTTGTCCTTGACAATTTAATAAGAATAAAGATTCATTGTTCTTATTTTGTATTTAAGAAGTGAGTAGATTATTCCACTTCTATTGTTGTATTTGAAAGTTGCGGATTATCCACCTTTAAACTAACATTCTTTATTTTTTAATCTTAATTTTTTTTAAAAAGAAAGTAGATCATTCTTTTTTGTAGAAATTTTTTATTTGATATTAGAAGTTATGGATTATCCTCTTCTAATTTGAATTATAGAGTTATTAAGATAGAAAAAAAGATTATGGATGCTATACTTAGCGGAAGCAAGAATAGATTTGCAACTATTATAGATCTTTAAGAACTTCTCAATACTCTTAGGATGCATATTTTACAAATCATTAATACCAATCATAGAGGCATTATTCCTATGCCTATGGAAGAAGTCGAGAGTCTATACCAAGAAGTTGTATACTTGAGGGAAGAAAGTAAATCTATCTTACAAGCAAATCTAGAAAGCCTTGCTTCTATGAGCGTGAAGAAGGCAAAGATTAATATGCTTGAGAAGTTTGATGGAATAAGATCAAAATTTCAAGGATTTTTACAACAAATCAAGCTATATCTAAAGTTGCACCCTTTCCAATATCCTAATGGATTTATTCAAGTTGGATTTATAGGTGCACTTCTATTTGGAAGTACTCTTTCTTAGTTTATACATTTAATGGAAAAAGATTCATCACTTCTTTATAATTTGAATTCATTTTTTAAAGTGTTTAAAGCTACATTTGGAAAAAGTGATCAAAAGAGGATAATAAAAACCAAGCTTTGACAAAGATCACGGTCAGCCACAATATATATTACAAAATTTCAAAATCTTGCTTGCGATGTGGAATAGAATGACAAGGCCCTTATTGATCAATTTTATCATATTTTAAAGAATAATGTCAAAGACTTGTTACTAATAATGTCAAAAATAGATTCTTTGAAATAATTTATTGCTTAATCCATTGCATGCAACAATTGTTTATTTGAAAGGCGTTAAGAACATAGATTTGGCTAGAGAAGATTGAGTCAATTGATGACAACAACTCTTAAGTTTTTAGAAACTTATTTGACTAAGCTAGATCTAAGACAAATTGATACAATACGTTTTAAACCTCTCACCAAATAGAAAAAGACTCGACATTGTTAAGAGGGATTGTGCTTGTATTATGGAAAAGTAAAGCACACTACTTAATATTATCCAAAGAAGCAAAGTACACTACTTAATATTGTCCAAAAAAACAAAACAATCACAAAATAAAAAGTATGGTTGCTAAAAAAAATAATATGTCAAAAATAAGCTTTTCTAGCTATAATAGGAATCATGTGGTTGGAATCATATACAACATTTTATAGAGGTCATATTTTCTCTTTTGATCTCTTATCTTGTTTTACAATAGATGTGTTTTTAGGACCTAAAAATCACAAAGTCCTTACCTTATTAGATTCAAAAGCTTCAACTTATTTCATAGACAAAGATTTTGTCAAAAAAGAAAAAAATATTTCTAGTCAAAAAAACTAAATCCGTGCACATAAAAGTCATAGATGATCATTTATTGTCTTTTGGAGATGTTATCTATGAAACTATTCTTTTAGATGTAGCAACTAAGAGACATAATAGCATAATAATATTTAATGTAACTAGATCTTTTTTCAATTCAATTATCGTGGTTAAAAAAATATAATCTTTAAATAGATTGGACTTTTCATAACATCAATTTTTTTCATAGTTTAATATAAATATCTGCTAGTCGAATAGACATATATAATTCTAGTACATCTAAATTCTTATTAATAGGTGCAAAAGCTTTCATACATGCGGCAAAAGAAAGATCATCTTTTGCTATATATACTATATCTATTTTAGATGCCGAAAAGACTACAAGTGATATTCCTAGTCAATATCAAGATATTTAAGATGTTTTAAATAAGAAGAACATAAATATTCTTTCGGAGCATTGGCCTTGTGATTGTTCAATTGATCTTCAAAAAGGAGCTCAACCACCATTTGGATTGATCTATAGTTTATTATAAAATAAGTTTGTTGTATTAAAAGAATATATTGACAAGAACTTGGCTAACAACTTCATACACTATTCAAAGTCTTCAATAGAAGCTCTTAACTTATTTGTGAAGAAAAAAAATAGATTGTTGCGGATGAGTATAGATTATTAAGGATTTAATAAGATTACCATTAAAAATAGGTATCCTTTATCTTTGATTTCAAGACTTTTTAATAAACTCAGTCAAATAAAGATCTACGCAAAAATAGACTTGTGAGGAGCATACAACTTGGTTCATATAAAAAAAAAGGTGATGAATAGAAGACTGCATTTTTAACTAGATATGGGCATTTCAAATATAATGTCATATCTTTTAGACTTATAAATATACTAGCTTCTTTTCAACATCTATGAATGATATTTTTTGTGAGTTTCTTAATGATTTTATTGTCTATTATTTGGACAATATTTTGATCTATTCTAAGAATATAGAATAATATGAACTTCATGTTCATTGTATATTACAAAAATTTAGAGATGTAGGGCTATATGCCAAGATGGAAAAATGTATATTTTACACTATTCAAGTTGACTTTTTAGGATACATCATTTCGAATGATGGTCTCAAGATGGATCTTAAAAAAGTCTAGATAATCATGAATTGAAAGATTCTAAAAATAATAAGAAATGAGCAATATTTTTTGAGATTTTCCAATTATCATCAAATCTTCATCAAGGATTTTTTTCAAGTTGCAACTCCATTGATATACTTAACTTGAAAGGACAAATTCAAATAGAGTAAAGAAGCAAAAGCATCATTTGAAGATAACTTTTACTTTTGTATCAATCTTGCATCATGTCAACTTTTTTAAGATATTTTTTATAAAAAAAAACATATCAAACTTTGCTTTAGGTGCGATATTGTCACAAATAGGAACAGATGATAAATTCTATTTAGAATCTTTTTATTCTAAAAAATTTTCAGCAATCGAAATCAATTAAAAAATCTATGATAAAGAACTTTTTATAATTTTGGATTCTTTTCAAGAATAGCATCATTATCTAGAAGGCACTTCTAGTCTAATCATTGTATATATGAATCACAAGAATCTCAAGTATTTTATATCAACATGTGTATTGAATCATTGTCAAGCTTGTTAAAATATGTCTTTGTCAAGATTCAAGTTTATTATCACTTATTGGCTAAAAAAATAACAAGGTTTGTTTGATGTCCTTTCTAGATGTTCTTATCTTACATCAAAAGAAAGAGATTCAACTTTTGATCAACTAAAAATAATCCTCTTGAAATCAAAGCAATTTCATCTTCAAAAAATAAAATCAACATTGATTGTTGATTCAACTTATGTCAAGCAAGTCCAATCAAATATGTCTTCAAACCCTCTTACTTATGAAATTAAGAATAATTCATCTAAGTCTCATGATGCTTTCAAGTTCAAATTGAAGAATGATCTATTCTATTTCAAAAGACGTCTATATATTCCAAAAGGAGAAGCACGACTACGTGTTCTTGAAATTTATTACAACTTTCTTATAACAAGACATTTTGGATATAATAAGACTTTGGAGCTAATATCAAGAGATTTTTGGTGGTCTCAAATATAGAAGGCTATTGAAGAATTTGTACAATCATACGATATTTGTTCAAAATCAAAAACTTCTTATCATCGACTTTACGGACTTCTCCAACCATTACCTATACCGGAACAATCTTGGTCTTCTGTTTCTATAGATTTTATCATGGATCTTCTAAATTCAAATTCATATGATTCTATATTTTTGATTGTAGATTCTTTCACTAAGATGGTTCATTTTGTATCATGTACAAAATCTATTATAAGTGAAGAAATAGTTAAATTCTTTCTTGATAATATCTATTGCTATCATGGATTATCAAAGGATATTATATCAGATAGAAGGACCCAATTTATATTAAGATTTTGAAAGACTCTTTTCAAAATATTGAAGGTGGATATAAAACTACCTTCAACTTTCCATCCTCAAATTGATGGACAAACAGAATGGATAAATCAAGTTTTGGAACAATATTTGAGATGTATCATCAACTATCATGAAGATGATTGGACAACTCTTTTGCCATTAGAAAAATTTTCTTATAATAATTTGATACATTTATCTATTTAATAAACTCTATTCTTTGCAAATAATGGTTATCATCTACAACTTGATACTTTTGACTTTTTAAAAGCTGATAATCTTACAACAGAAGATTTGGCAAATTAGTTGTCAAAGCTACATGCAACAATGAAGGTACAATTAAAAGAAGCTCAAGAACAATAAAAGATCAATATAAATATCTATTATAAGAAACAATCTCAATTTGATGTAGGTGATAAGGTATGGTTACTTCATTACAATATCAAGACTAATTGTCCTTGTGACAAGCTAGATTATTATAGGCTTGGACCATTTCCAATTTTTCAATAGATTAATCCAATTGCCTTTCAATTACACCTACCAAAATCTATGAAGATCTATCATGTATTCCACGTATCATTATTTGAGCCATACAAGATAATAGATATACAAGGAAGAAGACAAATGCCACCACCTCTTATAGAAGTAGATAATAATGAAGAATTTGAGGCAGAAAAGGTCTTAGATTCAAAATAATATCAAAATTGATTGAAATATCTCGTACATTGCTGCAAATATGATATCAATGAATGTATATGGCAGCTATCTAAGAATCTAGCAAATGCATTAATAAAAGTCAATATGTTTCATCAATGACATCCATCAAAATCAAAATGAAGAATCAAGAAAATCTTTCAAAGACCAAAGTATGTTACAAGCATAATTTGGCGTATCTTGGACTTCCTCAACATATAATCACCACTCCTTGTGGAACTTGTCTCTAAAAGAGGAAATAATATCACGGATAAGAATTTTTCCAATAATTATCTAATATATATAGATAGATAGAAATAGATAAAAATAAATTAATTTGATAATATCTTATAAACAAGTATCCTAGAAGCTTCATAAATAAAAATTCACCTTTATATATATCTATAGATGTTTAATAGGCTAAAAACTTGGCCAAAAAGCTAGCCACATATTACACATATTGGTAGCTTGTGGCATAAGCTAAGTATGTGGTGCACATATAGGAAACTTGTCTTGCAAGTTTGACATATGTCTTGCAAGTTAGATATGTGTTGGAGGTCTTATAGAATGCCACCACTTAGTTTTTAGATACAAATTTATTCTCACTTCTCCTAAGTATAGCATCTATGATATTTTCTTTCATCTTAAATAACTTAATAATTCTACAATTCAAATTAAAGGAAGATGATCTACAACTTTTAATATCAAATAAAATTTTTTATAAAGAGAAGTGATCTAGTCTCTTTTAATTAAAAAATATCAAGGTTAGAAAGCAAAGTGTCAAGGATTCAAAAATACACAGCAAGAAACTTGAACTAAGACAAGGTTTCAAGAAAAAACCAATAAGAACTTCAATTGAACAAATGAGTATATGAACAACACTAAAAAAGGTGAGCTAGAATTCTAAAAGATACATTGTCAAGATTGAAGAACTCTTTAGCCTTGACCTTTATATATATACTCATATATAGGATGCTCCTTGAGCGACTTCTATTAAGCTAAGAAGCTTCTCTAGTAGCTTCTATCAATTGGGAAGCTTCTTGAATTCCTTCTACTAATTCGAAAACTTCTTCAATTCCTTCTACTAACTAGAAAACTTCTCAACGGACTTTCACCAACTAAAAAGCTTCTCAATTGACTTTTATTAACTCAAGAAGCTTTTAAAATGTTCTAGAAGATTTTGTGAACTTCCAAAGTCTATGTTATTAACATCACTTCCTTCTCTAGCAATGAATTCTGAGAGGTTCTCAATCCTACTGCATATGTATAAAATCAAGAATATGCTATACTAGTGAATCTATGTATTTTGTTCTTTGTTCTTAGATAATAGATTCTATTGGTCTTTGAAAAAATTGCCTATAGCCTTAAGCTAGTACTTTCATTGTTGAAATATTTCATCCAAGGATCTGATCTTCATTGCAACCTTTAAAACATCCTCCAAATAAGATCTCAAGACTAAAAGGATTCACCTTTTGAAGCTCAAGTAATATCATTAAAGCTCAAGCATTAGAATTGAGACTTGTATGGTTAGATCTTGCTTCTAATGGCTCCAATCAAGGTTGTACTTGGCACTAAAATATATTATCCTCACTTTGCTTAATTGAAGGCTGTCAAAATTATACTAGTTTGTTTGAAGCTTGCATGGCAAATGAATCTTCTGAGTCTTATTTTTTCAATGCTTGAAGGTTTGACATGGTGACTAATTTGCTTCTATCACTCTATTCTATCTTAGAATATATGATAATATATAGATAAAGGCTTTAGTTTAACTCTCTCCCTCTTTATAAGTATTTCTTGAATCCAATCTTTACTAACAAGTTATCATTAAATATATTTATATTTATAAAGATAGAGTCAGTGAAATTCTTGCAACTTTTGAGGTGCATTAGGAAGATTTGTGGCTGGTTCTTATATGCACTCATTAATGTCATAGTCCCGCTAGTGAACAAGATATTCCAATTTGTCCCACCTTTACTATGAATTAAATACCTTTTCAACCTCGTATTCTTCATGGTCTTTAATTTTGATATTAGGCAGTGATTATTATATTCTTTTTAGAATATGCAACTCTCAATAATGTTCTAAAAAAAAGACATGAAAAATTAGATGTACATTCATAGCAGATGATAATTTTAAGTGATATGCCACTCGATTAATTTGCTTCGAGATAGAAAATAGTTCCAACCTTCAATAGTCCAACTTATTGCATGGCCGCTTGGTCTTGATATTTTGTTGAGGAAGCCATATCTTATCTCTAATATAAAAAGCATACAATTGATTCTTAAATTTACCTCCAAATGCCTTGTAAAAATCTTGAGCTGCTTGTAATTGAAGCTTCAAGGTTGTTTGATGTTGTAATAGATGTGTGAGTCATCAAATTGACTCATTAGTTGTTTTAGGATAAAAGAATATATTTAGAGTACCAAAACTATAATTATTAAATGAATATGTATTTAGATGATGCTAAATGAAAGAGAATAGTATTAATGAGAAAGAAATAGGGTCTTAGTAAGTCTTGGAGGCAATTATCTTAGTTGGTTTAGTATTTTTCTTAATTATAAGAAATAATATTTAATTATTGAGACCAATGTCTACATTAGCCTTCTAACTTTATGTACCACTTATTAAATATATATAAATGTTACTTAGTAAGTAGAAGAAGCATGAAAAAGAAATCTCATATCTTTTTAGTTATTTATGTAGAAAATAGGATTTTTAGTAGATTTAAATTAATTTTATTATTATAAAAAATCACTAAGGTAGAATAAAATATTTATAAATAGATTTTATTATTTTAGAAATATTATAAGAATTTTTAGAATTTATTAAGAATTTATTTAGAATTTTTAAAGAATTTTTAGAGCAATTTTACAGATCTTAGTAAAAATGAATTTTATCACCTTGAGAGCCATTATGAAAAATTGGAATAAGGTTTGAAGGCCATACAAGGTTCCTAGGCTAGTTGGATGTTTTTAAACACCATGGTGAAGTCAAAATTATAAAATAAGGAATTTTACTAGTAGAAAATAGGAGGACTAGTAGCTAGTGTAGTCCTTGTAGGAAGGGAGGTGCACAAGTCCCATATGGGTTGTGGTACCTTGAATGTAGATAGGAGGATAAGACTAAGGCCTTGTGGCCTGTCTAGGACACCTTTATACAGTACTTTTGAGCCTTAGTGAGATTTGAATTCTTGATCTTTTAAGCAAATTATCCTTGAGGTAAAAAAATTTTACTTCACTTTTCTATTATTTATCTTTTATCTTTGGATTATTATAATTTATTCATAATAATTCAAAATTATATGTTATTTATACCATTAAAAAGTAAAAAAAATTATCTAAATAAAAATATAATTTTTATTTTTGCTTTTTGCTTTTTATTAGGTAAAAATATAGTGAGCAAACTCTGATATAGTTTGAATTGTGCACTTGTTTGAAATCATTTATTCCACTTGTTTTGTGGATTATTTTTGTTGTTGTTCTTGTTAATTATTCCCTTCACTTCACACCACCAATTACAAGCAACTCTTAAGTGAGGCCACCTTGTAATTTGGATTGAGGAATGAAATTTTACCCTCACAAGATGTCATGCAAACCCTTCAGTCTTTAGATTGTTATTCTTTGGAATAATCTACAAATCAAGCTTCAGATAATATCCATAGTTGAAGTTTAATAATGTTTGCTAAGTTGAGGCATAAATATTATTATTATATACAAACTCTACTAATAGTAGATATAAGATCTAATCATCTTGTTGATAATTAATATTGCATCATAAATAAAATTCTATAACTTGAATAACTCATTTTGTTTGGATGTCAATTTAAGAATAAAAAATTTAAAAAATTTAATATCCATCTTTAATATTTTAAAAAGATATTTTTAGAACTTAGATATGAATTGGGATCCTTGATTGGATACAATATCAACTAATAGGCCATGATATCAATATATATTGTTGAGAAAGAGCCTTGCCATTTCTTCATTAGATGTAATATTTTTGCAAAGAATGAAATGAGCTATTTTTGTAAATGGATCAATTAATACAAAGATGTTGTCCATTGAATTGGATGGAAATAGATCTATGATGAAATCCATCAACATAAAAGACCATAACCGTCTTGGAACAAGTAAGGGTTATAAAAGTCTTTAAAGGCGATGTCAAGGATCTTTGGACCTTGAACAAATGTCGCAAGAGAGCACAAAGTCCTTCACCACCTTCCACATTTGAAGCCACCAAAAATCTTAGAAAATAAGTTCCAAGGTCTTATTAAATCTAAAGTGACCCGTAGTTGGAAAGTCATGGCAAGATTAAAGAACGTACAATCGTATTGGTCCTTTTGGAATATATAAACGTTCTTCAAAATATAGAAGGTTTTCTTTAAGTTTGAACCTATCAGCATTTTTTTCCAAGCAACTCTTAACATCAAGGGATTTAGAATGGAGTTTATTATCTATATCTATTTGTGAAAGTATAGCCCCTAGTGCAAAATCTGAAGCATTAATCTCCATGCAGAATGCTTTTATAAAATCTTGATGCACTAATATTGAGACTATAATAAATGTTGTCTTCAAATTTTAAAATGCCTTCTCTACTTGACGCATCTATTTTAACTTGTTCTTATATATCAATTGAGTAAGAAGGGTGGCAACTTGAGATTAATTTTTGATAAAGATCCGATAGAAGTTAGCAAATACAAGAAAACATTGTATATCTCTCATAGTCTTTGGAATGGCCCATTGCATAACCACCTCTACCTTCTTGGGTTCCATCATCAAACTCTTGATAGATATAATATATTCCAAAAATTCTATCTTAAGTTGATAAAATACATATTTCTCTGGTTTGGCATACAAACTTATATCTCGCAACTTTTGTAATACTAACTTAACATGCCTCTTGTCTTCTTCCAAATTTTTCAAGTAGATCAAGATATCATCAAGATAAATCATTACAAACTTATCTAAGTGCTCTCAAAAGATATCATTCATTAAATACTGAAAGAAAGTAGTGTCATAAGTCATAAAGTCATATTTGAGAATTTACTGGACATCCGGCTATAGAAGATAAAAGAAAAATAATAATAACAAGTCCTAATACCTCTAATAGAATTATGTAAACTTATAATTAAGACTAACAAGCATGTTTCAATCATTAAAAAATTTAATTATATTTTTAAATTAATTATAGAAGAATATACTAAAAATCCTAAAGAACTCTAGGCAAAATCCAAGAATCCTAAATCTTAAATCCTAATCAAATCCTAATAAATCCTAACAATACTAATAAAATCCTAATTAAATCCTAACAAATCCTAATAAAATCCTAACTAAATCCTAACAAATCCTACCCGAATCCTAATAAATTCCAACCAAATCCTAAAGTAATTTTAAATTACAATGGTTGATCATCTAATTGTTAATCTTAGCTCAAATTTTGTACATCTTTCAACAATTAAGTTGGCAACACACACAAAAAGTTTGAAAGAGATCCAAATTATCCAATAAAAGTTATATTCAAATTTCTATTTGGATATTAGTTGCCCTTTTTCTCCAATCCTAATGTCAAATGTCCAAGACAAGTATCTTCTTTTTGTATCCTTTAATTGCTCTCAAATTTCATATATATATATATATATATATATATATAATCTAATCAACTATCTATACAAGAAACTCTCACCTCAATTCAACTAGTAGATTGTTAAATATCTAAGAAATCCTCACCAACCCTCAAACCTCAACTTCCAAGACCTTAACACACTTGAACTCCAATAACTCCAAATTGAATTATTCAATCTAGGTCAAACTTATAATATACATTAACCACAATTATAATCACAAATACTCAAATTTTCACCTATAGTTCTGAAATCAAACTTGCAAAATGCTCAAAGTTGTAAATCCCTATTTACTTTGCAAGATCCAAAGTCACTCAATACAACCTTTACTTTGCAAAGCTCTTACAAAGCCAATTCTTCTTCAAATCACTTAAAGTCTATACTAAAACACATTTTCATAAGTTTGCTCTCTAATCCCATTCTTTGATTTGCAAAAGATCCCTTGACCCACCATAGGCACATAGTTTTGTACCTCAGGGTCTGATTTCAACCTAGGCTCATAACCGGTCCTCTCTGGATATCAATTCTGAGGTTTTTGAAGTAAAAATTTCTAAAATCTATTCTTAATTCTTTCCAAAAGATACTTATATTATTTATGGCCATATAAAATAAGTAGAAGTCTCTTCTATAAAAAGGTAATATTAGCTTTTTAATTTTTTTTTTATTTTCTTATTTATTATTTATAATTCTAAGATAATTTGCTAAAATATTTTTATTTAAGCTCCTATATATTTTAATTATTCCTTCCTTCTTTCATCTAATGGCCATGTTATTATACAATAATGGATGCATCTATTAGTCCAAAAGGAATGACATTATATTCAAAATATCCATACCTTGTTCAAAATGTGGTCTTCCATTCATCTCCTTCTTTAATCTGTAGTAGGTTGTATGCTTCATGAAGATCTATTTTAGTATAGATCTTGGCTTAGCCGAGTTGTTCCAAAAGTCCAAAGATTAACGATAGTAGATAAAAATTCTTCACTATTATCTTATTCAATCTCTAATAATCAATGTACATACGCAAAGAACCATCCTTCTTCTTCACAAAAAGTATAAGTGCACTTGCTAGAGACTTTGAATCCCTGATGAAGTTCTTTGCAAGATTTTCATCAATATAATCGTTCAATATCAAAAGTTTATTTTGAAAAAGGCTATAGATTGGACCAAAAAGTAGTAGCGTTCCTTCTTGAAGATTTATAGTACAGTCGTATGGTCGGTGCTTCAACAATATATAAATATTTTTCTTTTGAAAAACATCTTAAAATTTGTTATATTGGTCTAGAATACTTATCAATAAAATCATATTTTTTTTAATTGAAATCGCATAAATAACAAAAGGTGTACCTTCTTTGATCGATCTTACAAAAGTCCTTGCTTTAACAAATAAAGATTTACCAATTTGTAGCTTTTTACAAATTTTTTTTTGTATGAATGTCTATCAAAAATATTATTCTTTGTGACTTCGAATCTATAAATGGATTATATTTTTCTAACCAAGAAAACTTTGAAAATAATAGGATTTGAAAGAATCTTAATAATATTGAATATAATTTGACTTTTGTGATCTTTGAACGATACTTCTACAGGCATGGTTTTATAGGTGATACTATTAGAGGATAAAGATCATCTATCTATTACCTCTATATGAATAGGTTTGGATTTTTGTACTAGAGGAATTTTGTGAAGTTTAATGAATGCTTCATCTACAAAACAAGTGAATGCCCTCAAATCTAATAAAGCAATCATTTGAAGCTTTTGAGGGCCAAAATATAAAGAAATTATAAAACAATGAGCAAGTTGAGTAGAAAGAAAGGAACCTAAATAATTTTGTAATATTGGATTGTCTAACTGCACAATTCCTACTATGGCTGAATATTGTTGTTTTCTTAAAAAATTACAATCATGATTTTGATAATGTAATGATTTTGTTTCTTCGGATTATTGCCAACCTTGTAGCCTTCTTCACCATAATACAAGTATGGACCTTCTTCTATCTAACACTTTCTTTCTTATAGACTAAGAAATTTAAATTGTACTGTATTAAATTGCATATCTTTTACTTCTGAGTGTAAATTCAAAATGCTTGTTGATATAGTGGGAGTATATCGGATTGTGTGTTGTCTTGTTAAAACCTATAAACATTGATCTTGTCAACATTGAAATAATCAATTCTCACATTTTAAAGCTTGGTTAATGGCTTCATTGAGCAATTGTAGATTTGAAAGCAACAATAACAAATCCTTCTTATCATCTTTTAATCTCCAATAAAATTGGCTTATTAAAGCTTCTTCATTCCAATTGATGTTGCATACTAATTACCTAAAATTGGATACATAGATTGATGTAAAGCGTGGCTTTTGATGTAATGCTTAGATCTTAGCTGTTGCTTAATAAGCCTTGTCATGTTTTCCAAATGCTTCCATGAAAATTTCAAAGTTGCTCAAAATTAGTGATCTCTTTTCAAACAAGGGAGCAAACTATGATAATGCTTATCCATAAATAAGGTACCAATCAATCCAACTTATAATTCTTTTGTCAAATAAGTATCAGGTTGTAGAATTATTATTAATTAAATTTGATTGATAAATCCTTAGAACTTTAAACACATATCATTATATTTCTCTAGAAGACTAATTAGATGCTCCTTACATTATTGAACAGATAGATTTTCTTGGCATAGCATAAATAGTACTACATCTTTAAGCGCAGAAGTTGGAGGTGATGCAGTTTAGATTGTGGCACTATAGATGTTGCGTTGTTACAAAGTTTTACAATAACTCCTTCAATCTCGGCAATCCTAATAGATAAAGTAGTAAGAGCACTTACAATCAGGTCAGAAGATTTGGTCATACTAATGTCTTGACCTCTAGCCATTTTAAGAAACAAAAAAAATGAATCTATAAGAAAACAATATCAGTTTAGAAGAAGATAATCCGTAACCTTTAAAATGCTTTAAGACCTTCAATGAGAGAGATGATCCACTCTCTCACAAGAGAGACAAAGTTCTAATATTGTAATGAAAAATATTAATTTAGAGGAGGATAATCCGCAACCTTAAAGCAATGGCATACCTTCAAGTAGAAGGATAATCCACTATCTAATAAGAAGGATCTAACTTTGATATTGAAGATGAGGTCAGTTTTCACAAACTATCAAGGATATAAAAATACAAAATAAGAGACTTGAACTAGGACAAGGTTTTAAGAAGAAACCAATAAGAATTTGAATTAAATAAATGAATATACAAACAATACTAAGAAAGGTGAACTAGAATTCTAAAAGATATGTTGTTGAGACCGAAGAATTTTTCAACCTCGACCCCTATATATATACTCATGTTTAGGATGCTTCATGAGCACCTTCTATTAAATTAAGAAATTTCTCAAGCAACTTCTATCAATTGGGAAGCTTCTTGAATTCCTTCTATTAATTGAAAAGCTTCTTAAGCTCCTTCCACTAACTAAAAAACTTCTCAAGTAACTTTCACCAACTAAGAAGCTTCTCAACTGACTTTCACTAACTCAAGAAGCTTCTAAAATATTCTAGAAGGTTTTGTGAACCTCCAAAGTATATATCTCTAATACAAAGAATGTTGATTTAAAGATAGATAGTTTGTAACCTTCAAATGCAATATTAGAAGTGGAATAATCCACTCACTTTTTATATTCAAAACAAAAATAATAAATTGTTATTCTTGTCAAATTATCAAGAACAAGAATTATAAAAGAACAAAATATCTATACACTCTTGTGTCACTCAAAAGAATAAAAAATCATTCAAAGATGGAATAATATTAAAACAAGAATGGCTATTATCAAAGATAAGAAGAGTAGAGACTTTTGAAATAAGACTAAGAATAAAAAAGGCATTGATAAGAGTGAAGAAGGCTTCACTCTTATTTCTATATATACCATCTATCATAGATATAAGATTTACACCAGTAATTTTTTAATTAAAATAAATCAATAGAAGTAGATAAAATAAGTTGATTTGATAATATCTAATAAAGAAGCTTCCTAGAAGCTTCATAGATGTGGAATCACCTTTACACATGTCTATAGGTGATTGGTGGGTTAGAAACTTGATCAACAAGCTAGCCACATGGCACACATGTTGGTAGCTTGTAGAACAAGCTAGTCATGTATCACATATGTTGATAGCTTGCGGAACAAGCCAAGTACGTGGTGGACATGTAGGAAACTCGTCGTGCAAGTTTGATATGTGTCTTACAAATTAGATACATGTAGGAGGTCCTATAGAATATCACCACGTAGCTCTTAATTAGATAGTATTTATAGAGATAAGAAAGAAGCCTTCTTCACTCTTGTCAACTCCTTTTTTGCTTCTAGTCTAGTTTTAAGAGTCTATAATTTTCTTGTCTTGTAGCAATAGCCATTCTAGTTTTTTTTAATATATATACTTATTTATTTCTATTTTATTATTTTTCTTAATAAGAAATGGATATTCTACACCTTTTCTCTTTATAAGATATAAGCATATTAGAAGTTGTAGAGTATTCACTTCTAAATTGATATTATTTCTAGAATTTTTTTTTTGAGTGTGTTATTTTATATTTCTTGAAGTGAGAGTAGACACCTTCCTTCCTATTGTATTATCATGGCAAAGCTTGCGGAAATGAAAAGTACAATGGCACAAATGTAAGAACAAATGAGAGAGCTAATGCTTGTAATGCATCAACTCAGTTTACCACCATGTGAAAATATAGAGATGGTTGGAGCTACATCAATATCTACACCAAATCATATTACCTCACCTATAATGGAGCACCCTTTAAACATTAGAGAACCAAAAATTAGTTTGCTTGAAAAGTTTGATGGCATAAGATCTAAATTTTGAGGATTTGTCAATCACGTACAATTGGTGATTGAACTTCAACCTCAAAGTTATCCTACGCAAGGACTCAAGTTCGGTTTATTGGAATGTTATTTTCAGATTCTGCTTTATTGTGGTTTTTATCTTTTTTTGAATGACATGATCAAATATTGGATAATTTGGAGGTATTTTTAGCAAAATTTTGATATGTATATGGAGAATATAATACAATTCGTGTTACAACCAACAAGATTTGTATCCTATGACAAGGCAATCGATCAGTGTCATTATACGCTATCGTGAAGTAAATACATCCATATATAGAAATCTTGCTTAATTTTCTTTTCTTTAAAATTTTATTAAGTTTTTTCTTTCTTCTTATTAATCTAAATTTTTATATAATTTTAGAAAAAAATTCTCACTTTCTTTCTTTTTTTTGGCTAAATTTTTATTTTATCTTTAATCTTAACTTTAACTTTGATTTAGCCTTGAAAACTTCTTTTATTTCTTTTATTTTTTTTCCAATCTTAGATTTTAATAGATTCAAGATTATATTTATAGATATAAGGAGTTTTGACTTTGAGGTTGAATTTAGGATTTTATTAAAGATAAATAGACGTTTGAATGTCAATAGTTGGCTGCCATTAATAGTGCTACCTTAGAGGATTAGATTTGGTGTTTTTATAACTTTAAACTATTAGTTGTTGACTTGGACTTTGAAGATCTTAGTTGTGACTTCTTTGACGAGCTCGGAAAAGAAGAGGACAAGATTTTTTAGTAAGTCCAGAGAGGTATTTAGAAAGAGCTTCTTCTTGGCATGAATTTAGGTAGTAGAAATGCATGATTTTGAGCTTAGATGAGAGAGTTATGCTTGTTTAAACTTAGGCTACTAATATGATATCTACTGTCACTTTTCTATATTTATTAGGAATTTTAAGATATTAACAAGAAATCAAGAAGTTGGATTAGAAACTAGACTTTAAGTTAAACTTTTTACATCCAAGAATTAATAGAAATGAGTCTAGAATGAGTGAGATATGGCTAATTAAAACCAGCAAACTAAACTAGAATTTTGAAGAAGTTAGATAAATAGAAGGATTTGCTTTAAGCTAAAACTTAACTTTCAAGATGAATTTGAAGCTTATTTTTTTTATGCATATCACTTATATTATAAAGAGTCTATATCTAAAATCTTATATCAATTAAAACTTTGATTAGGGAGAAATGGCAAATTTTATTCTCAGATATCTAAGGTTTTAATTTTTGAAAGTACCTGATAAGGATTTAGTGATACCAGTTGATTAGCAATCAATTTAAATTGAAAATTTTATATAATGATGATCAAAGATATAAGTTTTATTCTTCCAAATTTTGAGCTTATTTAAACAGTTAGATCTCAAAATATGAATTTTCAAGTTTCTAGTTTGGATTTGACTTTCAAAAGTACATGTCAAGGATTTTGTGAAACCAATCGTTTGGCAACAAATTTGGAGCGGAAAATTTGTGTGATGATGATCAAAGATGTAAGTTTTATGTTCCCAAATTTTAAGCTTATTTAAACAACTAGATCTCAAAATATAAATTTTTAAGTATCCAATTTGGTTTTGGTTTTTAAAATCACTTGCTAATATTTTAGTGATATCTAATAATCAGTAATGAATTCACAGCTAAAACATTTTGTGACAATGATCAAAAATATGAATTATGTTTAATTAGATTTTAAACTTATTTGAATAGCTGGATCTTAAAATATGAATTTTTAAATTTCCAATTTAGTTTTGGCTTTTAAAATCACTTGCTAATATTTTGGTGATATCTGACAATAGGTAATGAATTCATGGCTCAAAAATTTTGTGACAATGATCAAAGATATGAAATTTGTATTCTCAAATTTTGAGCTTATTTAAATAATTGGATCTAAAAACATGAATTTTCAAGTTTCTGATTTGGTTTTGACTTACAAAATTACTTGCTAATATTTTGATGATATCTAGTGATTGGTAACGAATTCATGGTTGAAAATTTTTGTAAAGATGACTAAAGAAGTGAATTTTGTATTTCCAAAGTTTGAACATATTTAAATGGCTGGATCTAGATTTATAAATTTTTAAGCTTCTAGTTTGTTGGTTTATTACACACATGGTTTTATAATTACAAAAAGAAAAAATTAAGAAGGTTTGTGCATATTGGATCCAACTTGATTGTAAACAGGGACCTTGTGTCTATCTAATGTGGACTTTGCCACAATAATGCTTTACAATTTTGACAACTAGCGACTGATATCAAGTGCTGCTGGATGATGTGATTCCAACTGCTTTTAATTCTCCTCTTACTTTTGATTGGTTAATGACAGAGGTAAAATAATTACACCAATTTATCACCTCACTATCGAATCAAGCAATTATTTGGGTACATCAATTTTTAATTGATCCAAGAAATGCATAAGAGAGCCTCAATGTTATTATTCAATGGCAACATCAACGTCCTCACAAAACGTACATTTGGAAGTAAAAGACATGCAAATTGGTGTGGTACGTTTTAAATCTCTTACTGAACAAGAAAAGATTTGGCGTTGTCAAGGAGGATTATGTTTATATTGTGGAGAACCTAAATACAGTGTTCAACATTGTCCGAAGAAACAACACAACTACAAAATGAGCAGTACGGCTGTCAAAGAAGACAACATGTTGGAAAACAAAGTTGTCCAAATGCCTATATTATAATCGTTGTCGGCGTGGAACTTCTATCTGAACATGCACTCCTGCATTTTATGATGATAGAATTTTATTTAATATTTATTGGCTAAACTCTAACGAGTTATTTATCCTTAATAAGAAGGACAAATACACACGATAATATAAGAAAAAGGTTTTGTATGATTAAAACCTCTTATTTTTAAGTAGGTTTGTACATAAGTTTTTTCCATGATATGTAGAAAATCCTTAAAAACCTTTTAAAGACTCATCTATATATCAAAATCATATCATGGCTCTATACATCCACCTTTTATACCTCCATAAAGTCTTGGCTACCAAAAACACCTTTAATATGCACAAAAGTCCAAATTTGCAACAAAATCCTTAAAAATATATTTTCCCGCAAAGGATGTTTTTCTTCCCAAACTTTAGAAAATCATATCTTCTGATCCAGCCATTCAGTTTTCTTCAAACTTTCAGGCAAGGTAGAATTCATCTTTAAGCTTTACCACAAAAAAAATTTAACTGCAAATATACTTCCGATCGTTTGATATCTCAAAACCCCTAGCAGGTGCTTAAAACCCTAGCTCAGAGACACCCGAGCACTATTTTCTCTATATCTCACAAACCCAAAACCCTAATGCCACAAAAATTTTGTACATAGTCTTGTGACATAAACATATATACTCCTGAAAATTTTGAGCCAAAAATCTATCAAATTGACTAAGATATAGCTCAAAATGTAACCGCTAGTTAAGCAGAGTCACTTACTGCCTTTAGCTTACAAGCACTGACTTCAACTCGTAATATCTCCTTGACCCTAGCTTGGATTTTATCAAGCTGTACATGAAAAGTGTAGCCAAGAAAGTGCGCTTTCCAACCCCAATCGCCGATCTTTGATTGCTCTTTGTATGCGCGAGATATATCCAAAAGAGTGACAGTAGGTCCAAAATCAATACCCTAACTTTAAGCGCCTATAACTTCTTCATTAAAAGTCCAAATCATGCAAGATTTGCACCTAAACCATACCCAAAAACCTAAACCTGATGACCCAAGCCTCTGATGTTCGACTCCTCTCGAAAAACAAACCCTAACTCCTAATAAACCCTTGGGCAGC